>OW026520.1:58589665-58787165 GCA_932274085.1 Protocalliphora azurea
AGATGCCACTTCTGGTATCTCGGATACATCTCCTCTAATATCCAATTATTTTCATATGTAACGAAAGTCTTTTCAAACCTAATATTTTTAATTTTTAAAGTATTTCATTTTATGCATATACAATAAAACTGCAGATTCAAAAAATTGGGTATACTTAAGTCTATTTCACTTAACAAAAAATCTTTTATATGAAAAATGTTATTTATTTGGGGTTATGCCTTAAATTTGGCTAATAATTGTAAATGTTATGGAATGAAGTATAAAATAAACATTTGTCACACCAAAAATATTTTTTAAACTATTTTAACTTCAGTATGTTTTAAATTTTGTTAAATGAAATTGCTTTAAACTTAAACAGTTTTTTAAACCTTTGTTATTTATGCATAAAATTAAATACTTTAAAAACCAAATATAATAGGTTAACAAAGGGCTTTTATTTGATATGAAATTGGGCCTGTTCGTAAATACATTACTGCGCTACATATTATGCACAGTATGTTCATAATAGCAAATGTGGTAATATTGCAATAGTCGAATGTTTGAAAATGCAATAATCATAAAAATGCATCAGCATTAAATGAATAAAAATGCAATTTCATTACGGAATTTGCAGCATTTGTAATAGTTGATTTGCATCAGCAGTGCAAACTAATCATATGATGCTGTGCAGTGATGCATTTACGAACAGTCTCAATAATTGAACACTACGGGGGATGTATCCGAGATACCAGAAGTGATATTGAGAATTTGATGTCAGATTCAAAAATCACCAAAGGGAAAATTTAAACGGTTGTCAAACCATTAACAAAAAACAAAATAACCCATGTTTGTTTAAAAAATTGTAAGGATAAAACCGTCACTTTAATAAAAAGGATCACATAGGTACTTTTGAAAAATCCTAAACCATTTGAAATGTCGTCAATGCTCTTGTGGTCACATGTACGACCAGTAGAGCTTTTGAATGCAATAATAACAAATCGAAAACACCACTAAGATAATTTAGTCAGCGCAGGGACTGTATGTTAATTTAAATGAAAAATTATCAGAAATATACCTTTTTCGTGTTTAAGTAAATTCCGCACAATTTTTAAACATTTTGCACCTTTTGGATTTTTTGCCACGTGATACATAAAATTCAAATTATATTCGCTATCATAACATAAAGATTTTGTCTGTAATAAGTCTTCTTTTTCGTTGGGAGAATCTTGCGAAATACCTCTGGAAACGAAATTGTATAGTAACTCCAATAATGGTGTTGATAATATTTTATTTTGTCTTTTTTCCCCATGATTTACTTTTTCCAAATTATTAACGTATATTTGAATACGTTGTATAGCTTCTAATTCAAGTTCTAAACATGTTAGGTCTTCCTCTCTTACAGGGCACAAACTTGATTCTGAAGATGATGGAAATTCATTATCAGGATGTATGTTTTTTATTAAATCGCTTGATTTTTTTGTATTTGTTTTTACTTGGTTCTGCAGTAGCTTAAAAGTATTTTCGAATCCTTTACTAGATATGGATGGATTATCGGTTATAATAAGATTATTTTTGGCACTTGACTGGAATTTTTGCGGTTTGAATGTATGCGAAATTTTATTAGTAACAAGACCACACTTTGAATCCTCTTCAACATCATTTGTACTAGAAATAGTATCAATGAATGAACTTTGACAACAATTTCTTTGGGCATTTTTTTCAAATTTTAAATAATGAATACTTTCATCATCTTTATTTTCTTCATCCTCTTGTTCGTTAATATTATGTAGTTTTCGACGTTTTGAACAAAGATCAGCATCGTCGTATTTTACTTTGTTTATGTTGGGATTATCGTCAAATGTTTTTAGTTCCTTTTCTAATGCAGCCATTTCTTATACATTTTCAAAATAAATAAAGCAAAGCACATGTTTTCCATTAAAATTTTTTTTACAACATATTAATTCAACTCTATTAACAACAAAAAGAGAATATTTGTTTAACTTTTTTAAAACAATTCCAATTGAAAATATTCTTATTTAATTAAAAGTACAAAAATTCCTAAAGTGAATTTGTAATAATTTTTTTATTTATTGTCTTGAACAAACGATAATACAGTACAGATCATGATTCCATTTTAACGATATACAAAATAAATACTAAATGAAAATATATGAGCGATTGAACGCTATGAATATCGGTGGAATATTAGTGTTCATATTTATTTAAAACTAGCTATGTGTAAACAGCGTTGTAAGGGCATCTTAGATATTTTAATAATTATAAAAGCCATTTGTGATTTTATAACTTTAAAAATTTTATGAAAAAAGTAATATATATTTCTTTTATAACCTATAGTTCCTTCCAAGTTAAAACACATTTAGTTTGAACATTTCATTTAAATCGGTTCAGCGGCTTAGGCGCGATTGAGTCGCTAACAAATACACACTTAATTTTGTAATAAAGGGTGGTCCAAGGTGCTTTTTGTCATATTCAAAATGCAATAACTCAGAAACTAATAAATATATATATAATATATATATATATATATATATATATATATATATATATATAATATATATATATATATATATATATATATATATATATATATATATATATATATATATATATAGAGACGGATGAGATTCTGGGCATCTCGCTGGGAGCAGCACCATAGAGAAACTCGGGGATCTTACTCTTGAACCTGAAGATGAGCATCAAATCACTGTGATCTCGGCACGCTCTCAGAGTCAAGAGAGGAACCGGAGCGTCGAGGCGGAATCTGAGCGGGAGGATTGCTCGACTGGCTCATAACGTCATACGTCTGGCAGTGCTTTAGTTCGGCAAGACGCGGTAATGCGTGATACGAAAACCGATGTTATGAGCCGAACTAAAGATGAGAAAGCTCGGAGTGGCGCAAGGGCATCTCTTATCTATCTGCATAAGATAGCTAAGAGAGGCTCTTTGTCACTTGCAGGCAACGACAAGTATCTTGTCAAGAAGGACAAGAGGAACGTTACTCTATGGGAATGTCTTATCCTGAAGGATTGTGTGAGGATGCTGACAGGATTCCAGAAGTTTCTCATGAGAACACAGGAGAAGTCAACCTCCTCATCGATCCATGCAGGAGCAGCAAGTAAGGATAGAGGCGAACCAGCTAAACCTGCAGCCCTTATGGAACAGCAGGTAACGATTTGCAAGCCAATAACCACCACTGGTAGGCTATGAGTTTTGCAAATTAATGGGGAACAGGCACATTAATAAAAGAGGTGAGTTAGTATTTGAGATTATAACTAGTTATAATCTTCACATCTGCAATAAATTCTGAACGAAAGATAGAGAAACAGTTATAGACATACCGCTATCGAACCAGGGGAGATTTTGTTAAAGATTGGAGGAAGGTTATGAATTATTCCTTTTCGAACCATAGCATGATATCCTTCAGTATTGACGTTGTGAAATCAAGGGGAAAGCCCTATAGGAACTCCAGAAGGACCGATTAGAAGATTTTCGGTGAGTTAGTAGGGATTTGAGGGATAATGAGGGCTGGAGAAGTTCAGCTGAGAGTTTCCAGGAAGTCGTGAATAATTTCACGGATGTAGTTAGGAATAGCTTTGAGCTTAGTTGCCCTGGCAAACGGAAGCAGCCGAAATGGTGGACCAATCCAGTCTACAGTTATGAGGTTGTGTAATATGGCCAAGCTAACGACGAGTGATGGTGATTGGGAAAGCTATAGGGATAGCTTCATTAAGTATGAGAGGGACATAAGACGGGCGAAACGGACATCACGAATTTCTGTAAGTTTGTGGTCTCTGTAAACGAGTTGCTTAGATTCAGGCGGGTATTATGCAAGGGCCATGTAGCACCTGGATATTTACAACGTGCGAACAATTCGTGGACAGAGTCTGGCTCGGAGTCCCTCAGCTTACTGATGGACACTCACTTCCCAGGGTGTAGTGATAAAGGATCTGATGTCAGTGATAACCAACGATCTGGATCAGACCAGGCTGATATTGATACGATAGAGAAGATGATCACTAGAGACAAGGTAAGATACAAGTCACCGGGACCGGATGGCATTTTTCCGCCCATATTACAGAACGTCACTGCTCGTGGAGGTATTAAGGGACTGTCTCAGGGTGAAATATAATCCTGGGCAGGTGGAGAGAGGTTAGGGTCATTTTCTTACCCAAAGTAGATAAGGCGATTCACCAAAAATAAGCAAAATCCTTTTTTTTCCTGGGCTTCAAATAATACAAACTATTAGTTATTTATCCGTTTCAGACAATTTTGAGAATTTTGGCATCGATTTGTTACAGCATATTTCGTCATATTTTCATATAAATACTTATTTTAAAGGATATTTTAGCAATTTAAATGGCATTTTGGAATTTATTATAATTAAGAGCATAATTTTGCATATGTTATACTAAAGAGCATAGTTATGCATATTTTACACTTAAGAGACAAATTTTGCATACAATAGAATTTTTATATAATTTGCCATTAGAGAAATTTCCTTTTTAAATATGTTTTTCAAATCCGATTCCTTATTTCTTGATACAGTGTAAATATTAGATGATACAATGTACAGTTTTGAATGTTTTTAAGTTTAAGAAAAAAAATTAAATTATATTTAGGATGAATAGTAGAAAAAATATTTTAAAAGCATATTATTTTGATTTCTAAGGGCATATTTTCCTTTTTTAAGAGCTTCTTCTATGAGCATAAAATATCTTTTTTAATACACTTTTTTTTTGCCCTGGAACTAACCCGGAACACTAACTCTCTTAAAATAGTAAATGTATCGAATACTGTTTATCCTATTGCAAAGATTAAAAACTCTTGAATGCGCATTTTGAAAAACACAACTAATTTCTTTAACCTATATTTTCTTCTTTTATTTTAATATTCATCATTTCTATAGCAAAAAATTTTTTGGCGAACATATCAAAATTTTTTAGATATTAGTACTTGCCAAACTTGCAGGTTTTAGTCAGAATTTACAAGAAAGTGTTCCTCTACTTAAAATTTCCATATATAGTCGAAAAAAATACGAGGGCGGATCAATAAGTCCGTGAATTTTCGAACTTTCTTGTAGTTATATGAAATGCAACACTATTCCCATCAAGTACCACCTGTTAATAGACTACTGTCAAATTTTGAACAAGTGTCGTCATTTACTTTGCGTAAAAAATAGGTTTTTTCGAAGTCCTTAAAATAGGCATTTGTTTGGTCAATAATTTCATCGTTGGAGCTGAATCTCTTTCCACTGAGCCATTTCTTTAGGTTTGGAAGTAGGAAGTAGTCACTAGGGGCTAAATCCGGAGAATGTGGCGGATGAGGTATCAATTCGTAGCCCAATTCATAGAGTTTTGCCATTGATACTGCACACGTGTGCACCATTGCATTATCTTGATGAAAAAGAACTTTTTTCTTGGCCATATGGGGTCGTTTTCTTTTTAAATTCCTATTAAATCGGTTTAATAAGTTGGCATAATATTCGCCGTTTATTGTTTTTCCCTTTTGAAGGTAATCGATGTGGATTATCCCGCGTGCATCCCAAAAAACTGTTGCCATCACCTTATTGGCCGACAAACTTACCTTGGCCTTCTTCGGGGTAGGTTCACCCGGAGAAACCCATTGTTTAGACTGCTGCTTGGTCTCCGGAGTACCGTAATGGATCCATGTTTCACCCACAGTTACAACTCCAAACAATCCTTTGAAGTTGTCACACGCTTACGTTTATGGTCAATTGAGAGCAAACGCGCACCCATCTTGCGGACAACTTTCTTAAACCCAGCTGATCATTTAAAATCGAAATGCCTACGGCATCAACAATCTCACGCACTTTTACTCTTCGGTCGGCCAACACCATATCGTGGATTTTTCAACATTTTCGGATGTACTGGCCTCAATTAGCTGTACAGAACGTTCAGCGTCATTTGTACTTGTGCGACCACAACGAAAGTCAGTAAATCATTTTTTACCATTGAAATCGATGGTGCAGAGTCCCCATAGTATTTATCGAGCTTTTCCTTGGTTTGATTGACGGTTTTTTTTTTCGCAAAATATAATGTTTAATGAGCACTCAAAATTCACTTTTTTCCATTTTTAGAAATACACGAGGTTGTATGTTTTGAACAGCTGTTAAACGCAAAGTAAATGACACTTGCTCAAAATTTAAGCAAGAATTTTTCAATAAAAAAATGGTTGTTTTCCTCAGAATTTTTTAAATAAAAAAATGGTTTAATTTATTAGAACATACAGATTTCAATTCTGTATAAATTTAGAAGTTAATACAAGTAAAAGTTAATACAGAAGTCCATTTACATAATAAGGTTAAAATTCAAGGCAAAAAAGTATTCTATGAAATATCACAAAATTTTCCTTTTTAATAACACGTAGCTCTATATAACATATTTTAAACGATTTTATATAGATTTGACAAGGGGATTGTTAAATTCATGATCAATTTTATTCCATTTTACTTACAACATTAATTTAGTACCATTTTTTCGTGAATTCCAGATATTTTAACTTTTAATTAATAATATATAATAATAGGTTGATATCACTAGATAGAATGTGTTATTATTTTTGTATAGTTATAGAGAAATCAAAGCTTTATATTTGTGGTAGAATGCTTTGGGTTATTATACTGGTAGAACATAAATGGTCATGATGGCCAAATATGACCAAAATCCCTCAGAGACCACCAGAATCCATTAAGTGTAATTTTCAAAATTTTTTTAAAAAATCTCCCAAATACAATTGAGGAATGGGAGTTATATGGTTTAATAGAGGGGATTATTGTCTTCATTTTCCATAAGGTCCATATGAGTGACAAAGAAGGAGATGACCAAATATGACCAAAATCCCTCAGAGACCACCAGAATCCTTTAATTTTAATTTTCAAAATTTTTTTTAAAAATCAAAAAATATGATCAAAATCCTTCAGGGACCACCAGTCAAGATAAGTTAAATGTGTTTTATTTACTTACATATGTAAATATAAGTTAAATATGTTTTTGACGCTTGGGCATAGTTAAAAATAAACATATTTAACTTAAAAGTTAAATATGTTTCGACGTAAGTCGTTACGTCAAAACATATTTAACTCGACATATTTATCTTCACACACATAATATAATATAATTTTGACCACTGTATTTTGTTGTTTTTATGACAATTTTGACTAAACCTGTAAATTTGACAGGTACTGGAACAGAACAAGGCATATTAACTATAGTAAATAAGCCTTGGAACGTAGCTTTTACGTTTTTTTTTTTTTTTTCTTCTCCTATTAAGTCATCGATATGGATAGTAAATGCCACGAGTTTTTAGACTTAAACAAATTTCAACAAAAGCACAATTTGTTTTAATGTACTTTTTTGTAATTGAATAAAGTTATATTGTATATATGTACACATACGTACACGTTAATGTACAAATAAATATATGTATGGATGGATATACATATAATTCATATTTGAAGTAGTGTTAAAATATTATCTATAAACACTAACACACGATAGAATATGTTTTAGCTCTAAGATTTTACATAACACAGAACAATTGATTTTTTCTTAATATAATTTTTTCAATAACAGTAAATTTAAAGAATATTTGCAATTGGTATAGTTTTAAAAAAGTTGTTCAATATTTTTAGTTGAGCTTTTCCTTAAAATAAAAAATGATGATGGTACACACACTAGAGATTTTTTTATCTCCCTCTTTGGCAATTTTTATGTTCTTTTATATTAATATTATTCTTTAACACTTATCTAAAATTTAATTTGCTTCTTCACATTTGTATTTCATTGTGTGGTCTAAATATTTGTATTAAATTTATTAGAAAAACAATTCAAATATATCTATTGCGAGTTTCAAGAAAAATACTTAAAAAATATATTAGAACCATCGGCCAGAGCACGAAGGCGATATATTTTACCGTCGGCGGTTTAATATTAAAATATTCGGCGGTTGCTCATAGTCGACTATAGTCCACGATATTTTGACGGCGGCGGCTAACAAAAAATCGGATTTAATTGACTGTTCTGACTCAGCTCCGATTTTTTGATAGTACTTTTAACGCTGAAAATAATGATGTAAAAATTTTTGAATGTAATTGAATTGTTTTGAATTTATAGCACTTTGAAAAAGGTACTTCCATAAGAAACTCATATTAAAAAAAATTGTTGTTATTAAACAAATTGGGTAAAAAGCAAAAATTATGTAAGCGAAGCCGGTTTTGAACATACCACAGAGTTGAGAATCCTTCTGCCCGGCCGAAGATTGGCTGTGAAAAAAAAGTTACTATAAAGGAGAAATGAAAAATATGTTAAGGAACTTTTTAAAAATGCGCATTCAAGAGCTTTCAATAGATACTTAAATCTTTCGAATCGGATCAAGAGTATAGAAAATATTAACTATTTTAAGTGAGTTAGGGAGCTCTATAAGTTCCAAAAAAATCTCATTTTTTAATTTTGTTCATAAAAAAAAAATCCACGAATTTTTAATATCAACTACCAAATAAGGTGTGCATTCAAATAAACCACAACATTTTTTTTAAATAAATGATGAACGGAATAAGCTAGGATTAAACTAAATGAGCTATTTGTAGCATTTCTTCCCCAGATTTTTCTGATATATTTTATACAAACATTAATTGCTAACTAGGTTATTTTTACTGTTGCCAAAATTCTGGGTAGTTTAAAAACCTAATACTCATTGGGACTAAAAAACATTCCCAATTCTGGGTGCTTCTACTGTAACGGCAATATTCTAAATCTAGCCAGAAAATATTAAAAGCACTGCCTTTATATAAGACGCCTTGGTATGATTATTCGACTTTAATCAAACTAAAGAAGCAAAACAATTACATACCACATTTTGAGTAAACTTGTCAAACAAATTGATTTGTTAATTTTTATTGTCTTTTAGTTCGATACTATTCAGGACCATTTTCTCGATTATTCGGTATACAAAACTTGTACCTTTGAACATGAGAAAAATCAGAAATAAGGTATGTTTTCCAGGCTAATACAATAAAAAAAAAAATAATTGAAAATATTTTTATTTTATTGTTATTATTGATTAGCTTTGGTCATTGTTTTCCCTCAGAGTTCTTCTTTTTTAGCTTTGATTGATACAAGGCCGAACATGTTTGGCATAGCTCTTAGGAGCTTATCTACTTTTTGAGCTTGGATTTGATTCTTGGAACTTTTTCTTTTTCTGACCAAGTTTCATCTCATCCTTTAGGTCGTTGTTAAGTTTTTTTTTATTACCCTCAAATGTAATACCTTGCAAAATTTACTCAACAAAATAAAAATCAAATTTTATTTCGTACATTTTTCTTTGACTGTCATCTGCATTCGGACAAAAGACCGAATTTCAAGAATTCGATCTGCTGTTAAATGTAACATGTCTCTAGAAGATATTGCCATAAACAAAGAAATTTAAAATTAACTACAGTAAGTTATTACGAAATTCTTGTGTTATGTTTATCATCTTTTTATTTTTGTAGCACTAAAAAACAATTTTTGAAATAAATCGGCTTGGCCGATATAATGTGTAAGTTCGGATTCCTTCAGATAGAGCGCATTGTTAAATTAAACAGAAACTTAGACAGCAACGGAAAATAAACAACAATTTTATTTACTTTCTTTTCATTTCTTTTTATCACTTTTCTGAATTTTTTTTACGATATTCATATAAATTTTTAAAAAATATGGTAATATTTTTTGTGGGAAAATAAAAGCAACAAAAAATCCGGAGAATTTAAATGAAAATTTATTTTTTATCTGAGCCGCATTGCTAATTTTTCATACAAATTTGTATGGAATATTCGGAACCGAGTTTGATGTGTTTATACATTAAGATGTTATTCGAATTTAACCGCCTATTTCGGCGGCGGCTTACCAATCCCGATATATATCGGCAATGACTTTCAGCCGATCGGCTTCGCGCTCGACCACCGGCAATTTTTTATCAAGACAAACGTCGCTAATTTCGACGTTATGGAAGGTGCCAACAAAGAATGAAAACTTTATCATACTACGACCTATAAATAACCGATTTATTTTCAAAATATTTTTAAAATTAATAAGTTTTTGTGTATAAAATGTAGAGATTTCTTTGAAGCACAAAGATTTTTCTTGTATCATAATTTTTTCTTACATCATATTTTTTACTTTATCATACATTTTATAAAGTCACAGAAATGAATTTAAAAAAGGCCAGTGTTGGTCTTTCCAAAATATTGCAGCAGAAACAAACAAATAAATAAATAAATAAAACAAGAAATAGCACAATTACACCGAAACAGCTTTTTTCAACTTTCAATTGCATGCCGTTGCCACCTAATATCATAGAGTATACACATAGAGACGAAACATTAAGTGAACAATAGATTTCTTTTTTTTTAGAAAAAATGTGTTTTTTTTTTTTTTTTAGCAACAACAAAATACATTTCATTATATGTATTTTATTGTTGCATGGGTTACGTTTTCGACAACCCATATAGGATTTTGGCGATTAGTTTCGTCTAATGTTACTCTCTGCCTAATATGACATTCAGACATTATATTTTTTTAACAATCAAATTTGATTTGTTTTTTCAATTGTATTCTTGAAAAAAATATAATTTTGATCTGTTTAATTATTTACAAGGCGTCTCCACGTATCATGAATTACGCACGTTTCTCACTAGTCTTTTTTTGTTCGCACACGAGCAAAACGTCGGCGGAACAAAAAAAATTTTTTCATTTTGTTTTAAATGGGGTTGTTCATGATCGAACAAATAATAACTTTTTGTTTGGCGACAGTGACAGTGATTACAGACATCGCTGTGCGAAGAAAAATCAGTCACCCCGATTCCAGTTGTCGCCGGTTGACATCAATGTCTCTAACAGACTTGAGACAAACGAACAAACAAAAAAACGCATCACTAATTTTTGAGTTAGCTGGTTTAATTTGCCGGAAATTTAAACATAAATTTTGATATCAAATATAAAATTCAAATTAAAAAATGTTTTTATTTTCGATTCTGGTTGAAGTAAAGCCAACAAAATTTAATATGGCAAAAATTTTCCGACGGAATTCTAATACCAGACAACATATGAATTTCAAACATGTGCTCCAAGCGATGCTTAAAAAGCGGATTTCGGATAATATCAGCCTAAAATAAAAAAAAAAATAAATAAAATAAAATAAAAAACTAATTTAAAAGGTCTCTGAAACTTATTGGTAGTAACACTTAGACTTTTAACTCAAGAGATTCCGACATTTTTTTGGACTCTGGATGCATTGAGAGTGACAATTTTATCCAAATGGATAAATATTACATTCTACAATCATACCGAGAATTAAACATAGTCATGTGATTGGAATAATGTTCTCTTATGATTTCTATTCATTGATTTTAAAGTTTTTCTTTTATGTAGTTTTTAGGAAGTGAATTTTATTACTCTTTAAATTCACAGGTTTTAGTCAGAACAAAATACACATAAATTCTTAGTACGGAAACGCTTACCTGTAAATTCTGACTAAAACTTTCAAGTATATATATATATATATATATATATATATATATGCCTCAGGCGACGTCGTTTTGTGTCGACAAAGACAACTAGCATAAGGGTGAATAGTAAATGTCTCGGGGTCTTCACCTAACATAAAACATTTAACATTAACACCAACACCATATTAATAGTAAATAGTTGATGTTAACGTTAATTTTTCTGACTTTTATACACGGTTGTGTATAATATGGTTACCGCAAACGGATAGCTGATTTTATTTTATTTTTGGGTAAGACATTTTTATATATTTTAATTATTTATTTTATTTTATGTGTATGTCAAATTGTTCGTTTACATTTATCTTTATATGTTTTGTATAAACAGGCAAAAAATTTTATTTTGTACATTTTTCTTTGACTGCCATTGCATGCGGGCAAACGACAAAGAATTCTATCTGCTGTTAAATCTGACATGTCTCTGGTTATTTTACTGGATTTTACAAATTTCGTGTTCGCGAATTTTTTTAGTTACAAGTTTTTTGAGGGTCAAATTTTTAATTTAATCAGTTTACTGGATTTTACTGGAAAAGTAAAAGGACATACCTATTAAAAACAGTTCGTTTAATAGAAAAAATGCAGATATTTTGTGTTTGAACATTAAATAATGCCTAATAAAAGTTTCTTCAACTCTTAAATTGTTTAAATTCACATTTATTAGTAAAATAAAGTAAGAAATAGGGACTAAACAAACATTTAAAAATCAAAATTGTAACAATTTTTATAAATTCTTATTTTGTATTTTCTTCTACCGCCATATTTTGACTGCTCTATGTGACATTTTGGCTTTTTACTAAACAATCAAAATACATAAAGTTTGTTGTTTTTATAGATGTGGGCACTTTTTTTATTTTTTTCATAAACTATGCATGAAAACATTAAAATTTAAGGAAAAAATTTTAAACAAATTTTTATCAAGCTAAACTTCAAATTAAAAATTTGCGTGGTGTAGGCAGAATTTGTCAGTATTATTGCAGCGTCAAGACAAAATTGTCAGAGCTCGAGTGCTTACAACTTTGTCTTGACGTTCCTTGATAAAAGACGACATTTTGATTGTTAGTACTTTTGGTATGATTTATTATGATATACTTCATAATAATATGTAATTCAGCCAAATTGCGAAGGAAAAAGATGAAATGATATTAAAACACCATGTTAAAATTTTCTGCTGAAATTTAAATGTTTTCATTGTTTTGTTGTTGTCTTCCAGTTACATACAATAATTTCTTCGTGTGTATTAGTAAACAACTTTGTGTGTGAAGCTTGATGCTTAAACATCGTTTTTTTATTATAACTTTACATAGTGTCTACATTAGAGATTTTTTTATCATGACAAATGTCAAACTTAATGCGAGTTTGTGTGAGGTGGCAATAGTTGCAGAGAACAACAACAATATGGCGTATTCATAATTGTTTTTTATTTATGCAGTTTGACAACTGTAACAACCAAAATAATAATCAGCTGTTTAACTAAGGTTAGCTTGTATATATTCGCATTGATTTTGATGTTTGTTTTGATAAAAATTTGCCTAATGTAGACACTAAGTTAACAAGCGTGTTTAAACATAAAATAATTAAAATTGAAATCTATAATTAATCAAGGATTATCAATAAAATATTTTCATTGAAGTTCAAAAAATATTTTATAATACACGAAAACAAAAAATAAAAAAAAAATAATAAATTTTCCTCAACCACAAAATAATAAAGTTCTCAGAAAAAGAGCTTTCAAAAGAAAACAAAACATAAAAAACTTTTTTGTACAATAATTT
The DNA here is from genome assembly GCA_932274085.1 of Protocalliphora azurea. Taxonomy (NCBI): domain Eukaryota; kingdom Metazoa; phylum Arthropoda; class Insecta; order Diptera; family Calliphoridae; genus Protocalliphora; species Protocalliphora azurea. Next base: position 58,602,998 of record OW026520.1, read on the forward strand.
TTATATTCAGTCAAATATTTATGAAAGTTTATGAAATTGAAAATAAAATAATTATATAAATTGTAAATTATAAAACAAAAAATGGAAAATTTCTTATTTATCAAATGATGTTTCTGATGGTGAAAACTTTAGGTTTCATTTCAAACAAAGTAAACTTCTTATTAATGTATAACATATAAAAATTGCATAAGAAAGGCGACAATATGCTCTTTGTTTGCGATAACCCGCAGAGAAAATAATTGTATTTATTGTGTTCACAATTTGTTAACTTCTTATGTTACTGCTCTTACAGGAACACATACATTATATAAGAAAAGTTTTTTCGTGCATAAAAAAAAAACTTTTCAAAAACATTTTTCTTAAGTACAAAATTATTTTGAACTTCAAATGAAATTTTTTATTATTTTGTTTTTGAACGCAGGATAAAAACATTTTATTTTGAACGATTGTTTTTATTTTTTCAAAGAAAACTTAAAATTTTTTTCTGTTCGTAATTTCTGCTTTCTAAATTTAGTGTTGATGTTAGTGTTTAAATCTTTTACAGCCCATCTAGACGTAACATAATATGTAAGATTTTTCTGTTAGAGAGTGTCAAATTCGCTGTATATTTTGACGTATGTATATTTTGACGTATGCACGTATTTGACGTATTTAATATGGATATTGACGTATAAATTGATACGGAAAAAGTTTTTATTCGTTCACTTTGTTTTATGTAGCTTTTCTCCAGTGCCAGAAATAGTGTTATAGGGTTCTTCACTAGGTCATATATTAAATAATTAGTTATCAAATGACGATGAACAGAGAGCAGAAATAATACTTTCATAAGTTCTGTCACATGACGGAAGTCTTCTATGCCAATCGTCAACGAAAAATAATTTAATGCTCCTACAAGAGTAAGAATTAAAAGTTTCAAATTTGTATGACCATAATCTGTAATCGAATGGATATGGTATTTCCTCATACATTACTTTTTTGTCATGCTTGCATTGTTCGTTAATGTGAGTCCGATGTTCATTTATGAATATTGTGCTTGTATAGGACTTTGAAAACTAAGGATTGATATATTTTTGGCCAAAGTTGGTTTAAAAGGAGTCTTCCCAAAGACTCCTCCACAAAAAAGATGTTTTAATCTGTAAACAGGGTTTAATTCGAATATGATAATATATAAAATCTCGAATTTGTACGATTTATATATTGAAAATCAATATGCACAATAATCCCTCAAATGTACGAATTAGTTTTTTAGTATTGGATGTTTAACCGTGTAAGAAATCTTATCAGAATCAGTTGAAATTAAAAGCAATAATCTTGATGATTTTTAAACAAATTTATAATTTTTATTTTCTCAAAATTGATTTTTTGTCGAAAGTTTCTGGCAACGCTGATGTTAGGTAAGATTTTTGTCAGAGAGTGTCAAATTCGCCCTCTGAGAAAATTATCTCACGTGTATTATAAGAAGTATAATTCTCTACAAAATAATTCCAGCAGGAAAATATGTCAGTGCCTCAGGCCTTTGTGAATGTCTCCATACATTCCACTTTGCCTTCTATGAAAATTCCTCAAAAAAAGCCTCTGCTTCCTTTCCAAAAAATCCGGTATTAATTCTTGTCCGTATGTTTTTTGAAATAAAATTCAATTTTAGACTCTTTTGAAATAGCATTACACATAAGAGAGCGTATTTATTTAAAAGCAAGTCCTTGCCTTTTTCGCTTCTTTTTGGAATGGATTGCCTCCAATGACACGCCGAGTGAAATAGAAAGAATGTTCTAATGCGAGTAACAGGTTTTGTGGCTGCTAAATAAAGCATTTTAAAATGTCTCTTTAGCCCTTCTTTTTCTGGATGGGATCTAATAAGATAAACTGTGAAAAAATACACATACACGAAAGTTATTATGTGTGTGTGCATTTATATTTTTGAAATTACTTAAAAAGCAATGTTTTTGAAAAGTTTTTGTCTTTTATAATTTTACATTTTTTGAAAATATTTTGCTAAAAAAGGGAGAATTTCTTAAATAAAAAGCACATGTTTACACGGGACTGAAAATAATGACATCATAGGATTTATTCCCATATTTAACATTTAACATAAAATAAACAAAACGGTTACTCTCTTCTGCCGGCTTTATATTACGTATTATATCAGTGTTATTATCAGGCACTATGCACAGTGGTCACAAAACGATTTTTTTTGAAAATAATTATGTAACTTGTGAACCGTTGAAGATATCAAAGATTAAAGCTGAGGTGTTGATTTGGTGGAACACAGCTCCTTAGCGGGTCACGGGGGTAGAGGTTAGACTTCCAAAGTTGGTAATCCTGGGTATGCAATTTTATAAAAAACTCACCAAAAATTAATTTGTGACTTGAATGTAAAAAATTTTACATATAGGAAGTCTTTGTAAATCCCTACAAAAAACATTCTTATACGTGTAGGTCATCTCTTTTAGTTTAAAAGATATTTAGGTCGAAGCAAATTTTATCGTAATTTTTGGCCTAGTTTTTTTAAGTTTTTTAAACTTGGGGGCCTTAATTTAGACCCTAAAACTTTTTAAATATGCACTACATGTCTTTCAAAATCCTAAATAATATTACTGCAATATACCTCCCTGATAAAAAGTTATATTAATCTGAAATTGAAACTTAAAAAAATATATTTTTATGGTTATTTTCCAAAAAGGTGGTAATATTCTTTCACTTCTAAAATATTTTGGTTTTAAAATAAATCAACGTAAATCCGTGTAAAGCAAAATTAGAAGCGCTTTGGGTTTTAAGCATATTTTAGAGACATAATGTTAATATGTAGACCTAAATAAAATTTAAACAAGTATAGGTAGTCCAATGAAATTTTGGTGTAATATAGATAAACTTGTTGTAAAATCTGGGAATTAAAAAAACTCACACTTTTTCGTACCAAATTATCCAAAATCCCAGTACGAGGAAAACTTGTTTCAAAAATTTACCTTTTTCATTAAAATGATTACACTTAGAAAATATTTTTTGTGTGTTTAACCAACATATAGTTATATATTCCATGAATATCCTTAATACTTAACATATATTTTCTTTTAACAAACACATTTATTAATATTATCTTACATTTACATTTACATTTTTAATCTTATTTTACTCTCTATTGAATTACATTATCGTTCTTCTTTAAATTAGCCTAAATTATTTCTTACTGTTATATTTGTTCAATACATGCTAAATAGGTAATCATTAAAAATTATTAGATTTTAGTTTTAAGTTATGCGTCAAAATGTAAAGTTGAAAGGAATTGAAAATAAATAAAAAACACTTAATTTTTAAATAATAATAAATACAAAAATTACTTTTTTGTATATTTTTGTAGTCCGGAACAAAAAATATATTTTAGAAGTGAAATAATATTGCCACCTTTTTGGAAAATAACTCCAAAAATATGAAATTTTTAGTTTAAATTTCAGATTAATATAACTTTTTATCGAATAGATATATTTATATGATTCTTGCAGCAACATTATTTAGAATTTTGTAAGAAATCTAGTGGAAATTTAAAAAAAAAATAGTTTTCTAGAAACATAATATAGATCAAAGTCTTAAAAAAGGGGTTCATCTTATCAGTTCTTTCGCTCATTTGTATGAAAAAATTTAATGTTCTCCTAACTCAGCTTTATTTAATAAATCAGTCTTTTTAATGTAACTCTCTTTATTTTCTGCCTTTGAACGATTTTTGACATAAAGGTCAAAATTAATATTGGTATTTTTCAAAATTTCTTTTGTTACAAGTTTAAGTATTTATGAAGGTATAATCACTTTAAATTTCATTAAAAATTCTATCCCAACAAAACAAATATGAATTTAACATAGGCTTGTCATTGGAAGATGTTCTCTTTTTTGATACCTATTCATGTTCACGTTTTCATGGAAAATTGCAATAAATATCAAAATTCCTTTTTAACGACGCAAGGAAATAAATTATAATTTTTGTATAACGAAACATATTTTTTAATAAAAAAATTATGAATAAATAGCATTATTTTTAATTTGTTTAAAACAGTTTCTTTTAGTAACAAGAATTTTCAAAAATAACAACCGAATGTTAATATTTTATAGCAAAACAATTCATTTGAATCCTGTTTGTATTACATCTTAAACACAAGAAAACGTACACTTACTGAAACTTTGGAAGTAATGAAAAAGTTTTTCCTAAAAATTTTACTTATTTTTTCATTTCCCAAAAAGTATATATTTTCTGGATCCTTATTGATAGAGAAGTCGATATAACGATCTCTGTCTGTTTTTAGAAAGCCCCTCTTATGGGATATATATGTTTTATACATCAAATTATGGGGAATATTCCTTAGGATGACACTAGTAACAAAATCAACAAAATCGGTCCATCAATGACCGAGATATCACCAAAAAAAAACCGAAAAGGCCTCTAAAATAGTATTTGTTTTCGACTTTTCTATATAAGCTAGCGACTTCGTTTTTGCATAGAAAATTCGGAATCTCTTTTGGAATGTTTTTGCGGAAGAAATGAACAAAATCGATTCAATAGTAACTGAGATATCGGTCAAAACGCATTTTTGGACTTTGTGAAGCTTCTATATAAGCTTCAGAATTCGTTTTTTTCGAATTAACCATATCAATCCATAAACAACCGAGTTATAGGCAAAAATCTGAAAAAGATTATTAAAAATATACACACACCTACATATATAAAAAGCATTGCAATAACTTTCAGTGTTATTTTTTATTTAAGCAAGCAGTAATTGATGATTGTATATACAGTATGTCAAGAAATTGTTTTTACATTGAAAGAAAACAATGTTTTTATAGATTGGCTTCAAAAAGTAAATAATTTTCAGCTAATATAATATTTTTTAACAAGAACAAGTTAACTAATATAATTATTAAAATATAACAAAAAGAAAAATAACAATTAAAGATTTAAACTATTAAAAACAGAGCAAAAACTAAACACACACAGAAAGAAATTTTTTTTACATTTATAAAAAGAGTAAAGAAAGTCACAATATTTCTTTATTTAAAATTTAATAAACAACTGACATGTATAACTGCTTGGGCAACTTTTTTAAACAAATAAATTAATTAATGAATGTCATACTCAATTGGAATTTTATATATTCCACCTATATTGCGGTGTTTTAGTTCATTATGGTCTTGTAATACCCCTTAGCCAGTTACTTCTTTACATATTTAATGTGGGATTCAAATGGGGACTCTGCGCTGTTATATTCAAAGCTTTCTGCAATTAAAAAGAATTGCCGCTTTATCACTATTTGCCCCTATGTGCTTGGAGTCATTAATTCAATATATATAAAATATGCGAAAATATATGTTGAAAAAATATGGTAAAAAATATGTATTTTTATGGAAATTTTTAATAGTACCTAAAAAATTTAACAATTTGACAAAAAGTAAACAATAAATCGATCAACCAAAATTGTAAAATGAGAACAAAATGAACACGAAGGATGCCAAATGCATGGATGAAATGTCTGTGTTTTATAAAGTAAAAGTACTATAGCAACAACTTTATTTATTCATTTATTTTTATTTCGCATAAAAATCATAATATTTGTTTTTATTTATTTTTTAACTTTTTATTTGTTAAATATAATGTTAAATTAATGTGTTAGTCAACATTAATATTAAAATAAATTTTAAATTAATTTTCCTTTATATTTGGCGGTCAAAAATTTTGATTTTTATAAATTCTCTGAATTAAACAAAAGCTAAAAAATTGCAACCAGTATGACATTACTATTTTATATTGGTTATTAAGGAAATAATTAAGAACCGTTTGGTACTGAGCAGAATATTCAGTAAAGTGCCAATTTTTATTACCAATATGAAAACTATAAAATTTTTTATTAAAAAAATTATAATAATTTTTATTAAAAAAATACTAATAATTCAATTAACAAAATCTCAAATGGTTTTAGAAATTGTTTTCGATGCCGAATATTTTTTATCGAAAAAACTTTTGAAAACGGTTTTTAGTATCAGTACAACACGGGTTATGGCATGGTACCCTGAGTGTTTTTCTTTTTTTTGTAAAAAAAGTTTTTGATTTTCTAATCTTTATGTGTTACACACACAAACTTTAATATTAAGCATTGCAATGACTATTAGTGTTGTTTTTTTTTAACAAGCAGTTTAGTTGGCAATAGCCAACTATATATATATATATATATATATATATATATATATATATATATATATATATATAAGTTGTTGTTGAATTTTTTTTTAAGCAATCGTTGCTTGTGGGCCAAATGTATTATTATTTTTTTTAACATTAAGACATTATAATAAGATATGGTTTATTGTATAATAATTTTGTTTGGATAACTAGAAAACTGCAAAAAATTACTTTTTGCCGAAATCCACACAATTCAAATCGCAAGTACGGCTTAGCCATACAAGTATTGACCTAATTATTATGTAATTTCATTCCCTGCGTAATTTCATTTCTTGAATAGTTTTATTCTAACTTTTTTGAAATTTAACAAAATTTTTAAAAGTTTGAAATTGGAGTTTTGAAACAGCCTTAAAAACATTTACATTTTTTAACCAAACATGGAAAGCGGGTAGAATAATCCTACAGAAACAAAAACTTTTTTTCAGTAATTATGGTTTAAATTTAATTAAAAATAGCATTTTATTTAAACATTTCTCAAAAAATTAAAAATTTTTTTGAACACTCCTTACACAAGTGGTCTAAACACATTAATGGTGTGGGGAATTGGTAATAATAATATAAACGAACCCTACAAACTTCAGGTCCAATGCGGCACGAGTTAATGATATCCGATTTCACTAATATTTTACTCAAAACACTTTCATAAATAATGAACAATTTTAGGGTTAGTTACGGTCAAAATAAAAAGGTCGGTAAATTTTGGTGAAGTCTAATGTACATATTATCAGCTCTCATTATTTTCATCTATAATATTTAGTTATTTTGAACTCCTGTTTAAAGTTCAAAACCAATCATCAATCATCTTTATTCTATATTATCTATCTATTAGGGTTCCCAAATTGTCGATTTTTTGAATGTACGAATAAAATGAATAATTCTAATAAATAATTTTTGATTATTCGAATTATTCCATTACGCATAAAAAAATATTCAAATTGTTCGAATAATCCAAAATATAAAAAAAATATAAGATTTTGGAAAGTTTTCAAAAATTTTCTAGTAAAAGGGAAACAAAAACAACTTAAAATTCAATAATTCTTTGCAAATACATATATGCATATACGTACTTTGTGTGTATCAAACACAAAAATAAATCAACAATTCTTTTATTTTTAATTGCCCAAGTTCGAAATTAAGATGTTTAATTGATTTGTTTTTAGAATCATAACTTTTTTCTGTAAGTTCTATGTACATATATATTCATAAAAAGAGTTATCTGACCACTCATCCACTGTTATTTAAAGGCAACCTTTACTCTACTTTAATATCAATTTTTCATGTCAGAATAAAAATTGTCCATATAATTCCAGATTTAATTGTTTAAAATAAAAATAATAAATAAAAATATAAATATACCTATTTATTTATATAATTAGTTTAAAATATGATTAAAAGAGGAATAACGTCGTTTAACCAAAAGAAAAAGCCATCAACAGATGATCCTATAATTGAAGGTACATTTTTAAACACAAGACTAAATAAAGTTGTTGTTGTCTTTTGTACTTTTAATTTACAAATCACAAACATATCACCAATCCTTTTAATATCCTTCGTGTTCGTTTTCATGCTCCTGTTGCAATCTTAGTTGACTGATTTTACACCTTTACAATCAAAAACAACAACTTTACATGCATATGTACACAGGTGCATCAACATAAGATCTTGTAACTGTAGTAAAAAAATACATTCCTACTTTACATATTAAAAATTTTGCCAAAAAAATATTTTGGTATGTATGTATGTATTTATGTATGCATGTACGTACATATTTTTAAACACCTTTTTTTCGCATATTTTTCAACATATTTTTTTCACATATTTCTTACGAATATATTCAAATTGTCGGCTTCGCAAATGTGCGTTTATTTGTACATATTTACTTCATAATAAGAAACTCTCAAGCTGAAATGTTCTTCGTAGTTCGCACTGGTCATGTTGCATATTTTTTGTCTTGTATACTTTTTGGTTGAAATTAGAGTTTTTCACGGGAAATCCCGGGAATTCCGCACAATTTTCAGTCCCGTTATCCCGGGAAATCACGCAGGAATTCGCCGAATTCGTTCTTTCATATATTTTTAACTCATATATGGATATTTGAGTAAATAAAGTGTTTATACATTCGTTTTTATTTATTTTACTTTAAGTTTAAATATTTTTAAGGAAATATTTAAATATATTTAATAGTTTCTGAGCCTTTCCTGCATTTTTGTGTAATAGGTAGAATATAAAATAATTCTTTTATTTTATCGGATAAATTACAAAAAGTTCCCTTATAAGACCTTGACATTTAATGGTCGAATTATCTAAAAATTTAATATGATATAAATCAATTTTTGAGCTCAGGCTTTTAGCTATAGATTAATAGTCTATCATAAAAATGGAATAGACTAAATTACATTTTTGTATGAGAAAAACCATCATTCATAGAAATGGGTTATAAACCTGGAAGGAATAGGGGTTCTAAAATCTGTAAAAATTGTTGGGGCTTTCTTAACAACAAAGGTTACTTCGTAAAAATATCGAGGGATCGAGTTTTACTCACAGCGAAATATGAAAACCAAAGTAATGATTCGACTTTTGGATGAGTTGTTATAAAATGTTTTATCGTTTTATGGTTAATTAGTTTATTTTAAAATTTTGTATGCTTCATTTAACTGAATTATTTTATAAATATTTTTAAATTCGTAATTTGTTTTTGGCGGGAATTCCCGGGATCCCAGGAAATTTCCCGCTTCTCGGGGGCGGTAAAAGGCCGGGAAAAGAAAACTCTAGTTGATATATTTAGAGAAGAAAAATATGCAAACAAAATATTTTTGAAAAATAGAAAATTGATAATGTTCAACTACTAAATTCAAAAGCTAATATAAATTAAGTTAATGGGTGATTTTTTAGTAAAATTGCTAAAAGTATTTAAATGGACACGTGCAAATATATATTTAGCATTTTTATAATAAAAGCTTTTGTTGGTGAAATATTTTTATGATTTCCGTTAAAAAGAAATGAAAAATGATGCATTTTTTTATATTTTTTAATATATTTTAATAGTCATTTTAAACTCTTGGAGATATTCTGGTGGGCAAAAAAAATTTAAATATATATATATATATATATATATATATATATATATATATATATATATATATATATATAAGAGCAAGACAGTTTTCCACTTTTCCACAATATTCCACTGCTTCTTCCTCCTCTGCGTTAAAGCAACTTCTACAATCCCAGAATGAAACTCGTTTTTGATCGTACCATCAAAAGAAAACAGCTATATATATATATATATATATATATAAACCGGCAGCTGTTTTTTATTTACATTTATTAAGTTACAAAATATCAAAATATCACTATTTTCTAACAAAAATTCGGCTTTGCAATAGAGCGTTTTTCTCTGGCACCTGTTTTCTTTTGATTATCATTTATTGAATTCCAATAATAAAAACAAACTTAAAAATTTTAAGGAAATTTAACACATTTTCTTCTTCTTTTACCTCAAAGTTTGCCTTTTTGGAAAATTAATATAAAAAACCTTTATTTTTTAACGTATTATGTTATTAGCTTCCAACAAACTCAATTTCAATCCATTTTGATTTTTTTCTTATTTTTGCCTATGAAACGAATCACTACGCTCCGTCGATGTTTTTCCTAAATACACATGTATTTGTAATAATTCAAATATAAATTAAAATTTTGTGAAATATTGCTTTAAACCTAGTTTTATGAAATCAAGAAGGAAAATTCGTCCAGCTTTATATTACAAATTATAAAACAGTGGCTGATAAAGATTTACAAATTGATTTCAAAAGCTAAATTTAAAACATGACGCCTTTTCAGGGTATGCACTGCTTCTCCTGTAAAAGTGTGATTCCGGCCTTTTGCAATTTAAGCGACTACATTGCTATCCGAAGCATTGCATTAAGTTACAGACCAAACAAAAAAGTACAGATTTTCCAGATTTCAATAAAGGGATAGTTTTCTTAAATCTGGTTTTATACTCTAGTGTATACTTAAGTGTAAACTTAGTTTATAAACATTTAAGTCAGACGCGGATCCCCGGGAGGAAAGGAAATTCCCCCAATAAAAATTAAATTTTCAACTAAGAAAAATTAAAAAGGTAGAAGACAAGTGAAAGGAAAAAAATATAAATTATTATAATAATAATTATAATAATAGCTTATCGGAAATAGAAAAAGGCAGAATGAATTTTTTGCAATATAATGGAGCTAAAATCATTTTTACGTTGCTTCAACTTAAACTGACAGATGCAGTAAAATACATGCATTTATATGGAAAGGAATCAAATCAGTATGCTAAACTTCTGAGTGAAGTACTACAAAAGTGAAAATTTTTCAACTTTGAAGTACGTAAATACATTTTGACAGTTGTTTTTCTTTTTTTTTAATATTTGTCATTTAGTCGGAAACTTTAATTTGCAATTCTTTATTTCAACTGAGAACATAATTTAATTTTTATATTTTATTGTATAAAATTTTAATAATAAAATAATGCAACGACTGTATTATACGATTTATGTGTTGCGTAGATGAGGAGAAGTTGAAGCGAAAGTATTCTATGTGGTTGGTCGAACCAGCATTGAGTAACCACCTCATAAATAAAACAACCTCACATAATTTAATTGATTATTTTTAATAGTTAATTTTCTAACGCGAAATTTTGTTTGGTATTGAAAATCGGCTAATTGAAGAAACTTGTGTCCGTCGTAATTCTAGTAATTCTAGTTCATATGTGCGCCAACGACATTTTGTACAAATAGTTCAAGGATTAATGTAAACTCGGAAACCAACTTTACAGCCCACCTCCGTTGTAAGGTTAAAATTGGAGTGGCACAAAAAAAATTTAGTTTTATTTACGAAGAAAAAAATTAATTCTAAAAATGTTTAATTTTAAGTCCGAACCCATTTATTTTTAACATAAAAGGTAAATCTTAATTATCACATATCTTAGAAACTATTACAGTGAAAGTCTCAAGGCTTTTTGGGAACAATTTTCTTATCAAGTTCTACAATTGAGATGAAAATATTAGGTACATTTAATTATAGGTACATTTAGAAGGGTAGTAGACATCTAAAGTGAATATTTATTATGTATACCTAAGGACTATTCAACCAATTTTAATTTGTTGGCAAGATTCATATTCAGCTTGTATAAATTAGTCAGAAATTATATATGTTGTGGTTATATTATCAAGAAAATGCATATAATTATTTAGAGAGAGAGTCTTTTGCACTCAAAGATATTTATTGTGTGAGATAGAGGAATTACAAAAAAGTTGATAAAATTGGAAAACATGAAATTTTGGTTTGAAATTACTTAGTGATTACTTAGGGATTACTTAGTGAATATAATATCATCAAAAAAGTAACTTCGTGAAAACCTAAGACAAAGTTTTGAATACAGGCCCTCGATATAAAAAAGGTGTGCGGTTAAATAAAATGTTATATAGATATTTTAAAATAAAAGCTTAATGGAATTAGTTAGGTTTAAAAGTAAATCAATTAATTGTAGTATTTTTTCTGCAGATTATTCTCATGTATCGTTATATATGTAAATTAATTGCTAACTGGATTTTTTTTAATTTTTAAAATCAAAATGAAAGTATATTCACTGAATTATTGACACCATCTGTCTATAAGAATTTACAACTTATAATCGTAATTGAATATTGTTGGGGTCTTCTTAAACTCACTTGACATAGCTCTAAGGAGCTCGTCAACTTTTTGGGCTTGGAATTCATTCCTATTACTTTTTATTTTTCTGAACAAAATTCCTCTCATTCGTTTAGCATTTTGGCTGCTCTGAAATCAAATTCCTTGGTCAAAAATTAGTCAATTTAGATTTTCTAATAAGCTTAAAATAAAAATTGTTTTTGTACATTTTTCATTGACTTCCCTTTGCAAGCGGACAAACCAAAGGAATTTGAAAATTCGATCTGTTGTTAAATCTGACATATTCGAAGGTATTGCGATCAAGAAATATATTTAAAATTAACGGCAGGAAGAGCTATTACGAAAGATGTATGTTATATTTTTTGAAACGCATAATTTAAATTTGTTGTCACTTAATTTTTCCAACATTTGACAATTCAATATTATATTTTGTTATTACTACCACCTATTTTTAATGTTGTTTTCATATTAGTATATTTAAGTTGATAAACATGGCCAATTATAAAATTTACTTTTACTTTTAAAATTTTATTTATTAAAAATATTCAATTGTACAATTGTTCTGCGCAACCTTAAGAATTGGTCGTAGGAAATTAAGGCCCGTATACTTAGAGTATACTTAAGTACAAACTTAAGTAAAACTTAAGTTGACAAGAAAATAAACAAAGGGCTTTTATGTATATACAATAGGGTTGTCCCAACTCTCCAAACATTTTTTATTAACTAAAAATCATAAATATATTTTATTTATTCTAAAATGTTTTATCTTAGTTATGTTAATTTTTTATTGAATGTTTTTTAATTTAGATTACTATTTGCTTATAGTAATGTCAAAAATCATTATAAATATAAAACTTCCTTTTTTTTGGTAAAACATTTTTTGATGCCAACCTAGTATGGCACCAAAAATAAATAAAAAACCAACAAATTTAAAAAAAAAAATTGAAATAACTTGAAAGATGTAAAGAAATCTTAAGTTTATGGGCTGTAAAATTAAAAAGGTGTTAGTGTAAAATATATAACGACAAAGAAAATATAAATTTAGAGCTTATTTTGAAATCGTTTTAAAATTTTAAATAATGTTATAAGATTTTGTATTTTTATTTATTTTGTATTTTTATTTATATTGAGCTTAAATTTTTCTTAAATATCTTTAGCAATGGAATATCTATTCATAATACAGGAAAAATTAAATTGCAAAAAAATGTTTTTTACTCCACCCTAAGGCATTAGCGAAGCGCGTGATCTAGTTGAAGTTTTAAATTAACTGTATACAAGAGTTCTTAATATTCTAACTTGCATTTCATCCCTTTTTAAACCCAGTACTTTATTATTCCAGCTTAAAAGATATAGATACCTAATTCCCTTAAAAAAATAATAGAAACAAATATATATATGAAGTGAGAATATCCATAGAGACTTAGAGGTTCCATTAGTAAAAAAACGAGTTTAAAAAGCACAGTGAAAAATATATTATAAAACTGCAGATTCACCCCAACCCACTTGCAAAACTGAAGTTCAATCAAATTCAAGGCTTCGTAGCTATGTTCTTGTTAGAGATGAATTCGTCTTTATTGTAAGCCCTTAAAAAAAGGCGGATTCAATATATAAATAAAATCTTAAAAAAAGAAACAAATTAAACTATAGTTTAGAATATTTGGAAATTTATCATGTAAATTATCTTTGTAATAATTTAAAAAATATTTTTATTTAATATACAATAGAGCCAACCTCATTTTGAACAACTCCAACAACTCTTGCACTCACAGAATTCATAAATTTGTTGCAAATTTTATTCTTAATGTTCAAATTAAATAATTTATATGAAAATAAATAAATTACTTACGGAAATAATTAAGAGTTTCTCGAATTTGCTCCTTTGTTAAACCTAAGCCGTCAGAAGGTATTTCCAATGCTGGTGTCGGTATATACCAATCTTGGTTTGAATACCCAGAAAATTCAGTAAGAAAATCAGAACGAACTTTGTACTTTGGAATTTGTTCTTCAAGCAATGAAAATATTTCCACCTCTGGCAAATTTTCGGTGCTGCATAAATCTAAAACATAAATAAAACATTTTTAAGAAAAAATATTCGTATATGACGTGAGTTATAAGTAGTAATTTTTTAAAGTTAACAATAGAAAAACGAATTGGAATGCTATATTCGACTGTATTGAATTCTGACGAAAAAGAAAATCTCAATATTATTCAGAAGATACGGAACACCAACTTTAAGTTTGCCTAACAATGAGTAAGTACAATGTATATACATAACTATTCTTTAAAATGTTTTAATTTTAAACATATTTTGTTTTTTCTTGGATTTAAAAAAACATTTTAGGCTGACAAAGGAAGCGTTTAATTATGTTTTTAACGAGATAGAGTTTCAGGGGAATCTTTTTACAACGGTTCCGCAAAAAATTCAACTAGCTGCAACACTATCTCTTTTGGCGGCTTTCAACATTCGGTTGGAAATGATTTTTAATTGGTATAGGTCAAAGTTCCATCTCCAAAATAAAAAAGCGAGTATTGGATGAAATGGAACGTAAACTTTGTGGCCATTCTAGTGGACGACTGGAATTTTGAAGGTTCGGTGGAAAATTTTGTGCCACGATAAAAGAAGCCGGTACAGTCCGGAAATAGTAGTACAATTTTCAAATGTATATTCCGCTCTACACAACATTTGTATTCATTTTAATGTACATACCTAATTGTGAAGATATTTTTCAAACGCCATTAGATGTTTCAATGCCCGAAATATATATTGAAGCAGAAATCCATGTAAACAAAGTGAAGAAAAAAATTAGGTTTTAGGTTTTAATTTTTTTATTTTTATAATTAAAAAAACAACACTTAAATAAAAAATTCATGCATTAAAAGTAAAAAAAATCAATTAAAAAATATGAGATCAATAAAATGGAACAGTAGAATGTTTTTAATTATGGAGGTGCGTATTTAATTTTTCCAACTCTTTTTTCTTATTTGCAATTTCATTTCTTTTGTGTGTTTAGGTGATATGTTATGTTCGACTTCCCTTTCTATTAATTTAAGTTTTTTTATTTCGATGAGTCTATCAAAACAAACAAATTTTGATTTAATTAAACAAGTTATAACAATATTAGGTTTGTGGCAGGTTAAATAACTTTCTTTATCCAAAAATGGTAAAAAATTGGTTCTGAATACTGAAATCAGGACTCCAATTAGGGTTCGAATAGTTCGGGAATAGTTCGAATAGTTGAAATTTTAAAAAAACCGGTTGATGTTTTTGAAATTCCGAAAAAGCCGGTTAAACGGTTTTTTGCAGAAGTAAATATTTCTATCAAAAAACTATATTTCTCTAAAAAACTTAACAAATCTTAAAATATTAAATTTATATTTCTTAAATGCAATTATTTTATGAAACAAATTTTAATTAAGATAAGCAAATAATCATCAAAAATGAGATTATTTTCAAATAATATGACTTAATATGTAAAGTGTGTCTCAATTTCTTCGAAATTGATTTTGCAGGTAGACCTCTTTCAAATACTACTCCTTTAAGAAATGAAGTAAACTAATAGTACAAATACGTGATTCCATATCAAAACAGGCAGAAACAGTCATTTTCGGATTTGACATCTCCGATTTCAATGAAATTCACTACACACATTGGCTATTGGATATGTTCCCAAATCATAAATCTTTAGACTCAGAGCTTTTTCTGGTCCAAAAATATGACGCTTTTAATAACGAAAAAAGCTTAAAAATTCACAAAGGTGTTGCCTCATATTAAATAATAGACTATTACCTTTATAACGATATGTATAAAGTTTATCTATATCAAAAGTTCAATGGTCAAAAAAAAAAATCAAACCATATTATCTCAAAAAAGAAAACGGTATTTTTAAAATTCGTAAAAAATATATAATGAGATCTACCATGTACATTTTAGAAGTTTTTAGCAATTAAACACTGTAATATTATATAATTATTTAGTTTATTTTATTTTGTACGATGACTTTTTTAACATACGTTACTTGCAAATCGCTTTTATTATAAACCAGTTTTATATTATATTATTGGAGAATAATCATTGGGGACTAAAACTGCAATAATACTCTCAATCTAATATGTATGTGTCTATCATTTATACGCATACATATGTTTACAATGAAACTCTCCAAATTAGTATGTATCTATTACTTCATTTTTACAATAACAAGTAATTTACATATTAATCTAGGCTAAGATCAAATCTTTTTATGTAAAGGATGACACTTGAATTTTGGCGGTGACGTTGTTCACATTAAAATAAAAAAAACATAGACACCTTTGTGAAGTTTTTAGTTTTTTTTTCATTTTTCAAAACAATATATTTTAAGACCGGAAAGGACCAAGAGTCTAAAAGTTTATGATTTAAGAAACACTGCCATTGGCCAATGTCCGTAGTGAATTTGATTGAAATCAGAGATGTTAAATACGGTTGTTGTCCGTTTTGACATGGAATCATTCATTGCGTTAAAGATAAATTTAAAATGTTAAAATTGTTTGTAAAAATGTTACAAAAGAAAAGAAAAAGCTATTTCCATCGATATGCGTATTTCATATTTGTTTAAACTTAGAGAATTAATTTCACTTTAACTTTAAACTATATTTATAAAACATAACAAGAAATTAAGCTTATAAATATTAATCAATTAACAAATTTTATTTTTGATTCAGTCATTATGAATGAGCGAATGCGATCAGATGTGCGATCTATTTAAATCGGAGTGTTCAAAACAATTTATTTATTATTAAAGATAATAACAAACCAGTATAGCTTCTGTACTGAAGACAAAAACAAATCTGCATTGCTTAATGCAATTCCATTATACAAAAAACAACAAAAATATTCACACATTGTTTAATGCAAGTGCGTAAACAAATTAAAAAATCAAAAACAAAAGAAAGAAAACAAAAGTAAAAAAAATAAAAAGTAATAAATTCCAAACCTACTGTTTATAGGTCTATTTAATTGTAAAAACAATAAAAAACAAACCAAATAAAGAGACAAGTGTCGCCAGTATGACTTCGCTAGTATATCTAGCACTGAAGATGCTAGCAAAGAAAGTGAATATGAATGGCAAACAGTCGATAATTCAAAAAACCCAACAAATATATGTAGTGATTTAGGTATTGAAGATAATAGCAATAATTCCGTATCGCAATCTTCGCAACCCAAGCCACTTTATACATCCCAAATGTTGCTAACATAAAGGACATGAATCAGCGCTTTGCAACAGTCATATCTCCCTCACAATATTCATATAAAGCAATTAGAGTTAAGGTTAAAACTATTAGTTTCAATGTTCTTTATTGATCTTGAACTTCAAGATAACAATAAAGAAATTTATAATTTAACGCACATTAACAATGCCATAGTTAATATAGAACCAACAGGTAATTGCCATGAATGTCACCTTGCAAGTTATAGAGGATGTATAGTGCACCAGGAACTAGAAAGAAAACTATAACACAAATTATCCAATTTTCAAAATGGAAAACCAACGTTAAATTCTTATAATGTAAAAATGTCCCAAAATTTTGTAAATAATATAAATACTAATGATTCTCACAATCTTTCCTATTCTAATGCTTTAAGAGGTAACAATAATCCAAACCAGAGCAAAGTTAACTCTATTTTACAATAAATTGAAATGCTTTTAAGAAAACAAATGGAGCTGACAAAGACATTATTAAATATGATGTCTGTGTTGTGCAGTAAACTATGCCAATAGATTTAAGAATAGCAACGTGGAATGCTAACGGCTCACAGTAGGGTCAAACACAAATTTTTTGGTAATAAATCTGAATCTCCTAAACTACTGGTCGGATCAAATTGAAATGTATGGAAGAGTTGTAGAGGAGGACCTAAGCTTTCAGAAAAATCATCTTGTAGTCACCCTGTGATAACACGAGATAAGCTACAGGGTGTCAAAGTTGACTACCTCGAGTATGTAAAAGTTAAAAAAAATCGTAACTTGTACAAATGAAGTCCGATTTTAAAGATTTTTATATTTCTGAAAAGTGCTTGGCAAGATAAAGAAAAAATAAGCTTACTCATCTAAGTTATCTCTTACAGTTAAAAAGATATTGACGCTTGAATTTTGAATTTTTGATTTTTTGGCTCGACTTTCTTTCGTTTTTCGGGAATAAGTCCGGAGATATATGAGGCAAAAATTTTTTAAAAATATTCTGTAATTTGCTACATATTTCAAAATAATGTGCTGAAAGAATTTTTGGATTATCTCAATTCGTCTAGACGTGAAAAATATTCAAAGTCAGCACTCTGAAATTGGCATGAAAAATGACTATTTTTTTACAAAAATATAGTACAATTCATTCACTTTTTTTTCAAAGTTCCGTTAATAAAAAAATTTTTTCCTTATTAATTTCAAAAGATAAGGCTTCATAAATGGTTAATAAAGAAATTTTGAATTGATTTAAGTTTGCACCCTACATCCAGCATTGGCCGAAAATTGTCAATGTTAAAAAATAGTTTCATTTTTATCGATTAATAAAAAAAATGTCACGCGAGCTTTTTTAAATTTGGTACCCATATTTTTTATAGAAATAGATTTAGAATGATTTAACACTAAACTGCTTCCCGCCCGGCCAAAAACGAATGCAGGAGTGGAGATTTTATGTTAAAAGTCAGTTTTTTTAACGACTATTTTTAAAAGCATATTAAAAGCATATTAGCATAATATTTTTAATATTATTTCTTATGTAATGTATAAAACACAAATCAAGCTTTCATTCCTAAAAAAATCAATAAAATAGCTCCAATAACCTATTTTTGGTAATTTTTCAAAAATAAATTTTTTTTCCAAAAATAGCTGAAAATCCAAAAAAATTTAATTTTTTTAATACAACTCCACTAATTTTGCAAATACTTTAAAAATGTTAAAAGAATATAAAAATAGACTTATTTACCAATTCAACGATATATAAAATGTTGATATAGGTCATTTAATTTAATATAATGGCCTCAAAACTACCAAGTCACGTCAAAAGTTGCAAAATTCACTATTTTGTTCCGTATTTCCATATGTGTGTATACGTAACATTTTAGTTTTCTAATGTATTATGTAGGTATATATTTGTTATTATAAAGTAGTAAATTCTTTATTTGAGTAATGTTTATTTAATTTGTTCTACATATTTACATACTTATTATACATATATCCCGTATATTTATTTTATTAAGAATATATTATCGAAGATATTATTAGATATTTTCTTGAAAATAATCAGAAACATCAAACGTTTGCAAATTTTTAACTTCCTTAGCTTCGGAATCCTCTTTTTCTATTTCAAGAGTGATTTTTGGTAGCCATCGTGTTCTTATAGAATATATAACTGGATCTGATGATATTAATAAATATTCCATTAAGTCCATATTTTGCGCTATTTTCGAACATTTTCGGGTATTGAAGAGTCGGAAATGTTTAACATCTTTATTTCGGGCTTACTGTACTTCCTCTGTTAGCTCTTCCAATGGCAAAATACTATTTTCTATTATTTCTTTACCATGAGCCAATACTTTGTGAATTGTTGGAGTCATTGATTTCCAGGGGTATGTAATGTTAAGTAGTTCTTTAGTTTCGTAAGCAAAAATTTTAAATTTGTCCGCATTAATTTGTTTTTTGCTATTAATGGCTGCCAATATAATCTTAAAACGCTTCAAAATATTTAAGTCAATGCCTGTGATTAAAAATGTGAGTTAAGGATTTTCAAAGAAACGTCTTGTTGTATTTCCATTATTTGAGCTTCCATAGCCATGTAGAGGTTTATCAATTATTAATCCGAGTTGTTCTTTGAATTCTAATTGAATTCTTTTCTTCTCCTCTTTTCGTAATTCGTGAAGTTCCAAATTGTTTTTTACTGTAGCATTTTCCTGCCCGGGAATATTTCTGTACTTCATATCATATGCAAGATGTAAGCAGAACTCCAAAAATCTTATCCTTGCGTGGAGTAGTGATATTCAAAATTTTAAAGAATTTTTATTAACAAGGACTTCAGAATTATCCTGAAATTGTGAACTTATTTTTCAACATATATTACATTTCCATGTAGATGTTGTATCTGTTATAGCGTTTGCAACTTTTCCATCAATCATCGTTAATTGTTGTTGAAATGTAACTTTAATAGTTCTGTTTGATACTTTTACATATATTGGGGGCAATGCTTTAATTTCTTCTTCCAATTGGTTGACAATGCTGTTTATTGTAACCGTGGTTTCTTTTGTGTAATCGAAAAGGATTGGACGGCACAAAAATTTGGAACCTGGAGTTAAATTTATCCATATATCATCAAAAAGCGAGTCATTTCTTGTCGATGAGGAAGGCTTATTTAAGCGCATTCGAAGTGGTATAAACAGCGAGGAATAATTATTTTCAGAATTACTTCCATCCAGTTGTTTGTATTCCGAAAATCCTGATGTTCCATCGCAGCCCCATTTGAATATTAAAATAAGTTCAGAGTCTTTGCATTTTTCAATGTTATCATTGCTGAAGGTAGATATAATTCTAGAGGCAGTATTTTCAAGTAATTGCAATATATTAACTTTAGCACTTTTAACAGAAGCATTAACCGGGTGCTCCATAGGCTGTAAAATATTACTTTTCGCTTCTCTCACTGATTTGCTACTGGGAAAGATATCGTATCCTTTTTCGCTAACAGATTTCCTCAAAATCTCGTATTGGTTTCTTGATAATCCTAAATTTAATATTAGAGCTAAAGCATCTTCAGAGGTAAAGGACGATGTTGACTTCGGTGTCACTATGCTTTCGATTATCCGATGTAATCGATTGGGAGAAGCTGTTGGTAACACATCTATAACTTTTTCTACTTCCTTTGGTTGCGTACGTGTTACTAAAGCTTTAAATGTATCTTTTATTTCGACATTCGTATGTGAATTTAGAATAGATTCCTGTTTGGTCCTCTTTGTTCTTAGCTGAACTTCATCGTAACTTTTTTTTTGGTCGACCCTTTTTCTGCTTTCCGATGAAAATTGGTATTTCTCCCTCCAACCACTCTTCATTTTTCTTCTTGAACTTTGGTATTGACCAATCTGAAGCTTGCATCCTTTTTTCGTATGATTTATAAAAATTTTCGAGCTTTAAACTGTCTTCTGCAGTAAGAGTTAAACCAAAAGATACTACTGTATCAATGAGTTTTCTTATTTTTTCTGGACAATTTATAATATCAGATAGATTATCCCATATTACTTTGCAAACAGAAAAGTGTTTTAATGTAATCTCCATAATGGCAAATTCACTAATAAATCTGCATATTTATAAGGATACTTATATATAGAAAAAGAATATTTATATCAGGTAAATGGTGACAGGCAAAAATGAATTAAAAAATTTAAATTTTTGCTCAAAACCCCCAATTTCATTCAGTTTATTTTTATGACCTGTAGTGTTAAACAGGTACGTCAAAAAATGTACCTATGCGATTGTAAAAAAAATCATTTTTGTTATAATACATTAATTAAGTAGCTAGGTAAATTATTTAAAAACTTAAAAAAATGTAATAAAAAACGAAGGAAAATATACTTATTTATATACTTAGGTAATTTTAAAAACCTTTTCAGTAGAAAAAAATTATGAACACTTTAAATAAATTCATTAATAAATATTATTATCTCGTAACAAAAATAAGCAATGCAGTTGAGTGTTACGTATACACACATATAGAAATACGGAACAAAATAGTGAATTTTGCAACTTTTGACGTGACTTGGTAGTTTTGAGGCCATTATATTACTATTATTAAATGACCTATATCAACATTTTATATATCGTTGAATTGGTAAATAAGTCTATTTTTATATTCTTTTAACATTTTTAAAGTATTTGCAAAATTAGTGGAGTTGTATTAAAAAAATTAAATTTTTTTGGATTTTCAGCTATTTTTGGAAAAAAAATTTATTTTTGAAAAATTACCAAAAATAGGTTATTGGAGCTATTTTATTGATTTTTTTAGGAATGAAAGCTTGATTTGTGTTTTATACATTACATAAGAAATAATATTAAAAATATTATGCTAATATGCTTTTAATATGCTTTTAAAAATAGTCGTTAAAAAAACTGACTTTTAACATAAAATCTCCACTCCTGCATTCGTTTTTGGCCGGGCGGGAAGCAGTTTAGTGTTAAGTCATTCTAAATCTATTTCTATAAAAAATATGGGTACCAAATTTAAAAAAGCTCGCGTGACATTTTTTTTATTAATCGATAAAAATGAAACTATTTTTTAACATTGACAATTTTCGGCCAATGCTGGATGTAGGGTGCAAACTTAAATCAATTCAAAATTTCTTTATTAACCATTTATGAAGCCTTATCTTTTGAAATTAATAAGGAAAAAATTTTTTTATTAACGGAACTTTGAAAAAAAAGTGAATGAATTGTACTATATTTTTGTAAAAAAATAGCCATTTTTCATGCCAATTTCAGACTGCTGACTTTGAATATTTTTCACGTCTAGACGAATTGAGATAATCCAAAAATTCTTTCAGCATATTATTTTGAAATATGTAGCAAATTACAGAATATTTTTAAAAAATTTTTGCCTTATATATCTCCGGACTTATTCCCGAAAAACGAAAGAAAGTCGAGCCAAAAAATCAAAAATTCAAAATTCAAGCGTAAATATCTTTTTAACTGTAAGAGATAACTTAGATGAGTAAGCTTATTTTTTCTTTATCTTGCCAAGCACTTTCCAGAAATATAAAAATCTTTAAAATCGGACTTCATTTGTACAAGTTACGATTTTTTTTAACTTTTACATACTCGAGGTAGTCAACTTTGACACCCTGTAGCTTATCTCGTGTTATCACAGGGTGACTAAAAGATGATTTTTCTGAAAGCTTAGGTCCTCCTCTACAACTCTTCCATACATTTCAATTTGATCCGACCAGAAGTTCAGGAGATTCAGATTTATTACCAAAAAATTTGCGTTTGACCCCACTGTGCGGCTTTCTAAATCACAGTCAAGAAGTTGATTTATTTTTGAAAACTAATTTTATAGACATTTTACTAATCTCAGAGACACATTTCACCAAAAAATAATTTTTTAAAATAAAACATTATGACTAATACATTCTAACCAACCAAGTGAAAGAGCCCACGTCGGTTCAGCAATCTTCATAAAATCTAATATATAGCAGAAGAAAATGTAATCACAGAATATTTACAAGCAACCTGTATAAAGAAACGAGAATAACAATACTCCCGTTTCTATTTGTGCCATTTATTTTCCTCCCCGATATTCCGTTAACGGCATTAATTTTGAACATTTAAAAAAAAACTCCATCCTCGTTTTATAGTCGGTGGTGATATTAACGCAAAACATCCTTGGTGGGGATCACACCTAATAAACCCATAAACTATTTTTCAACAATATCTACAGAAAGACTACCATATTGGCCTTTCGACTCAAGAAAAGTTCCTGACCTCTTAGACTTTTTTGTTTATTCAGTAATTCCAAGCAATATGTTTGATATTAGGGACAACTATGAATTAAGTTCCGACTACTCACCTATAATTCTCTCATACAATACCTCAATTAAAAAGAACACAAAATTTAAAAAAAAAAAAAACTTATTTCAAACAAAATAAATCTAGAATCATTTTCGTACTGGTTAGATGCAAATATTAATTTAAATATTTCTATAGGAAACGGATATGAGCTAGATAACACAGCTCAAAGGTTTCAAACCTTTACAAAACTAATACATGAAGCTGCATACTTGTCAACACCAGAAATAGGATGTGTAAATAACCAAAATAACTTTCAAATATTATTGGAGACCCGAAAACTTATTAGGCACAAAAGTTAATCGTCTTTTGATAAATTTGGAATGGTACAAGAAATCCGAACGACAAACGTTTACTCAACCAAGCAACATAATCCCTTACAAAACATATGTAAAACTAAAAAACAACTCAATTAGTAAATTTTTCGAATCACTAAACACTAACACAGACAATGATCATAAACTCTGTAAAGCAACGAAATGTTTAAAACAGCTATCAAAAAGACATCCTCCATTTATATCCGATATAAGCAAAGCTGAGACTTTTGGAAATCATCTTTACAATATATTCAACATCTATCCAAATGAAAACGCTGATGATGAAGATATATTATACTATCTTGATGTTGCTTGTCAAATGAGTTTATCTGTGAAGTTTATTTCACCTATAGAAATAAAAGACGAAATAAAAAAATTAAATACTAAAAAATCCTTTAAATATGTCTATATCGATAAAAGTGTTTTGAAATTTTTGACAAAAAAGCTTTAATCCATCAATCATTTCCCATCACAGTGGAAATGCGCAGAAATCATAATGATTAAAAAACCCAGTAAGGCTGAAAACGAAATCACATCTCATAGGCCAATCAGTCTGCTAAGCATTTTTTCAAAAATACTAAAAAAAAATATTTTTAAATCGGTTATACCCAATTATAGATAATTTAAAAATTATACCAGATTATCAGTTTGGTTTTAGGAAGAAACATGGAACGATAGAACAAATTCATCGAGTTGTGGACACAATAAGGAAATCGTTTGAAGAAAAGAAACTTTGCTCCTGCGACTTTTTAGAACTAGAAAAAGCTTTTGACAGAGTGTGGCATAATGGCTTATTATATAAAATAAAAACATTTCTCCCGGCAAGCTATTGCTATATACTCGTAATTAAATCATATTTGCAAAGTCGAACATTTTATGTAAAAATTAATGAAGAAAGATCACAAATTTTTCATATCAGTACAGGTGTTCCACAAGGTTTGAGTTCTAAGTCCTGTTCTTTATTCAATATATTCTTCATATAAGCCAATTCTTAATCATATAGAGATATCAATCATATAGAGAAATCATATGGCTTAAAAAGTGGAAATCAGCTCATCTATTATTTACTTTTAGAAGAGGAGATTGTCCAAGGGTGATAATAAACGATACGCAAATCCCCAACCAAGACTGTATTAAATATCTCGGTATGCTTTTAGACCGTCGCCTAACCTGGAAAGAACACATAATGTCAAAAAAAAAAACAACATTTAAACATAAAAAGCAGAACTCTTTATTGGTTACTAGGACCAAAATCCTAACTTAACATCAAAAATAAACTTAAGGTTTATAAAACCATCTTAAAACCTTTTATTAATTATGGAATTCAACTTTGGGGAACTGCTAGCAATTCCAATCTTGAAGTAATTCAAAGATACCAATCAAAAGTACTCAGATTAATTTCACAAGCAACCAACTAAGCAATACATAATGATCTTCAAATACCTACAGTCAATGAAGTCATAAGAACATACAGCGAAAGATACCAGATTAAACAACCACGTCAATTTTTATATATTGTTGTAGGCCCTAATAAGACCTATAAAAATCATGCTTACGTGTCCTATTTATCTCTTATACTTTTTGAGTTATTTGCTTTTGAATTTTTAAGCACCATAATTTCGCATGTTCTTGGTCCAGTTTTTTTCATATATATCCTAGTATTTTATTAGTTTTATTAGTTTTTTTTTTCTTAACTAGTTAAAGAACAAAATTATCTATTGAATTAAAAAACTTCAAGTCGATATCTTTACCGAGTCCATTTCAAGCATTAAAGCAATTGCTTCTTCATCTGTAAAATTGGATTGTGATGTTAGAGTAGGTACACTTTCGGCAATCCGTTTAAGACGTTTTGGTGATGCAGTTGGCAGTATTTCAGCAATATTAATTGCACTCTTAGGTTGCTTCTCCTTTTTTAACATTTCTTTGAATGTATCAGAAACTTCTTCATTCGAAATTACAGAAAGAAATTAGAAATTATATTGTACTTAAATCATCATATGTCTTGCAAGGTGCTCCAGTTGATATTTTGCACGTCGATATTTCTATATCAGTATCCATCAAATCGGAATGTTTAATTTTTAATCTGTTAGTACGCTTATTCAAGGACTTTATTTTTACGTCATACAACTTTAAAAAGCTCTCTATCTGAGATTTACCAATGACGTCGACTTTTGCATGATATGTAGTTTTTATGAATTCCACTATAGCATCTAAACGATTAAGATCATTTTTAGTTAAACTCCACAGAACACAACACAATTGCTCATGTTTCAATGTAATCACCATGGTAATCAACTTCGTTATGATGTTGATAAGAATTAGCTGCGCATTTATATATATCTATTAGATATATTGCACAGGTATATATTTACAGATATTCTGTAAATTTTCATTAGGTAAAATATCTGAAAGAGTCAATTTGAAAGAGTACCTATACCTTAGAAAAGGATAAAGATTTACTTAAATTTGGGAAATGTTGCAACCCTATTAAAAATAAAAAATATTTATTAATTATTTTTATAAAAATATTTTGTGTATAGATATTAGTAAAAGTATAAAGAAATATTCATAATTTTCTAAGTAATTATTCACGCAAAATAATAGCAAAAGTTGCAAGTTTGTAAAAATATAGTCATATATACAATAAATTGGAAATATAAAAGTTTAAACGCGCATATTTCTGAAATGAGGCATCATATTGACTTGAATCTTTTTGCAAAAGATCGGAAATTATATACGCTAAAGGATAAGCTTAATTTGGAATACATATTTTTAAAATTTCTTTCGCTATTTAGAAATAAACCAAACAAAAGGCCCAATTTGGGGTTTTTGGAGAAAATACAAATTTTTTAATTGTAATAACAATTAACAATTAATTGTATTAACGTGTCAACCAAATTTCAATCAGGGGTAGGGTTTTCCTGAATTCCCAAAAAAGTAAATGAAAATTCCCAAAAATGGGCTATAGAATCCACATTTTTCCGAAGTCCCGTAGATTTGGTTTAAAATTTTTAACAACATATTGAAGATACTTAAAATATATTCCTCTTGTCGATTCGTTCTTTGGGATTTGAGGTCGAATTCGGGAGGGTGTGTACCATGACCAATTGAGTTATTGGGCTTGTTTTTTTAACTTAAAGTCATCTCTGTGAAGTTACCTTCCAGAAAAGTGCAAAATTATTATATGTTGCAAAAGAAAATTTTATTTCAGATAAAAAAGAGTGTAGATACTTTTTCGGCTAAAAAAACACAAAAAAGTCGTCTTTTTTGCAATTTTCAAGTTCAAAAAAGATATCGACTTCAAATTTTTTTTATTCAATAGATAATTTTGTTCTTTAACTAGTTAAGAAAAAAACTAAAAACTGGATCAAGAACATGCAAAATTATGGTGCTTAAAAAATGTAAGCATGTCTTTCATAGGTCTTATCAGGGCCTACAACAATATATAAAAATATTTGAAATCGGACGAGAAACAAAAATTTCGCATGTGATTAAAAATTTGGTATGTCAGAGGTGCCTAACTTTGAACCGCCTTAGCTCCGCCCTTGAGGGGTTTGTTGTGCCCCCTTGTACACTTCTCTGCTACGCCTATACCAAATTTCATGAAAATCCAACCAGCCGATCAGAAGTTACAGATTTATTTCCAAAAAAATCGATTCTGCCCACTATGCAATGTATATCGTATATCTGTTTAGTATGTATATCTGTTTAGTAAAATTACTTTTAAAAAGAAGATTAACTGAACTTGTACTTAAAAGAGTACATCTAATAATGTTATTTTTAATTTTCATCACAATTGCTTATTATCTTTGTAAGATAGATTGTAATTTAAATAAATGTAATAAAAAATTATTTTTGTTTGCCCTGGTCATTAGTTAAATCTCTTCAAAGTTGTAAAACTAGAAAAGTGTGATTGAAACGAACCAGGGTTTTCTCATATCACTTTATATGTTATGACTCTATTCGCTATTCGGTCAAAAGTTATACGATGGCAAACTTTGAAACCAAAATTTTAGGTATTTTAATATGTTTCTACTTTTTATTCACTGTATGTGAGCCCCTCAATGAAAATACAATTTGATATCATATATTTAAGAACTAGATAATTCTACTTCGTTTGTGACGTATCCCATTAATGTGCCCCCGTGAATAATCGATTTTGGGCTCTCCAAATGTTTAAAAAAATGAGGGTGAATTTTGAAAAAGGTACAGTTTTTCGCCAGGCACACTTTCAGGACTACTTTAAGGAAATCAACCATTCGGTCCATTGTGATCTCTTTATAAATAACAAAGAAAGCTGATAGATGAAAAAAAGAGATAAATCCTAGTAGAATAAAGCAAAAGATTGAAAAGAAAGATAGTTAAATATAAGAAAAATAAGAAAGGTGTGGAACCTAAGACCCATCAAATCAACCCTGACTACCTTTAAGCCACTTTATTCCTATTACGAACCCTATAAGGTTGCCGAGCTCTTCACAAAAAATCAAAGTTACCTTTGAAAAAATACATTTTTAATATGAATTACAACTTATTAAGGCATATTAATTACGTTAATTTTTGCGATATTATTTTATGTAAAAATGCGCAAAAACGCAAAAATTTGAATATTCGATAACTTGTAAAAATCGCGAAAAAATCGAATAAGTCTTACGAAATTTTGCAGAAACATTGATTAACGTTAACTTATGGTCAATAATCATCTAAAGCGTCGAAAAGAATATACAAAATCTAACTTCGTTTAACTACTCCTCGAATATGGAAGACAAAATAATCAGTATTATTATTTTGATACTAACTCGTGTAAAAAATTTCACTTGTTTGGTGCATGAAAAATATTTAAAAGTTTTATTAGAATTCTAGTTAAAACAAGAGTGTAAATTATTGGCTTATATTTGCAAAACTGAAAGGAACTTTGTTTAAATCGTTCGTCTATATAACATATTGATTAATATTTTATGGATTTCTTCCAAACTATTTTTTAGATTCAATTCGGTGTATTTTTACCCAACTTCGATAAGTTATATTTAGAACTTACATTCTTTTTTGAAACCACAATGCCTGCAATGCTTTTCAATCTGTATAGTATAATATTTAACAATTGGTTTTTATTGTAGTGTATACTTAAATATGTATATAAGAAAGGTTTATATAATTTCCAGTAGTCTCTTGGTACCAACTTTGTGATTATTCAATTTT
Organism: Protocalliphora azurea; assembly: GCA_932274085.1. Taxonomy (NCBI): domain Eukaryota; kingdom Metazoa; phylum Arthropoda; class Insecta; order Diptera; family Calliphoridae; genus Protocalliphora; species Protocalliphora azurea. Next base: position 58,631,994 of record OW026520.1, read on the forward strand.
AGAAATTCGTAATTTAACTAAATATTTCATTCTTGTGTACTGGTTTGAAGCTTTTGTATTATTTATGATACCTTGAAGGATTACTGACAACAATTACATTATTGTAGCAATTTTAGCCGATTTTCGTAACCCTAGTGCATATTCCTATAAACGCACATTAATGGTTTTCATCAACTTACCAAAAATGGAGCTAAAAAATAATTAAGGTGCTAGAAATTAATTTTTAAAATTATTTATTGACCACTTAAAAAATTAATAACAAAAACTGAAAATGTACATTAATTTTTTTTTTCATTGTAATTTTTTTAATGTCATCTTTTATGGCATTTTGCTATATACGTACTTAAACTAATGAACCAATTTAGCATTATTAATAATGTGTTGATGAACCTTTGTTTTGGATAACTTCAAAAATTCGGTCTGATTCGACTAATTTTTTAATAAAATCACTGTCAATTCCTTCCCAGACTTGCTTAATTTTAAGTTTTAAGTCCGTTATTCTCATTATGGGTTCATTCTGTGCATTTCTTCCGTACACTTTACGGGCAATGTACCCCCACAGATTCTCCATTGAACTTAAATTAGGACTGCAAGCCGGCCAGTTAAATAGTAGAATACGATGTTCATTAAACCACTATTTAGATTGGTTCGAGGCATGGATTGCAACGTTATCCTGTTGGAATATGCAATCTTCATCCACTTTTTCATCCATAAATGAGAGAAGAGCATCTTTCAATAGTTCATTATAAATTGCACTGTTCATTTTAGTTGGAACAAAACATATTTTTGATTTCCCTGCAGCAGAAAAGGCTGCCCAAACCATAATACTGCCTCCACCGCAATTGCGTTTCGACATTTCGTTCGACCTCATATCATGCTAAAAGCAAGAATATGAATCGGGACCGACCAAATTGTCCATTATGTCCATTTCCTTTAAGCTGATAAAATTTCCGAATTAAGATGAAAATTAAAGTGAAACAAACAACTAAAACTGTAAAAATTTTTTAATATTTTTTTTTTTTTTTTTTGCAATAACAGATAAATTTTTCTCTACTGCGTTTATAGGAATATTCCACTGAAATGAACACCAATATCTTCTGATTGCTAAATGAAAGAAAACCACAAATATATATATATATAAATAAATAAGGAAATAACCTTTTATATGCTTTTTAAATTACAAAAATAACTTCAAGAGATATGACTATTTAAAGTTGCATACTTTCAATATTTTGTTAACTTTTATACAAATTAAACTCATTTTTCCCAAAAATAAGATATATATAAATATAAAAATATGATATATATATATATATATATATATATATATATATTTGAAAATACTTGCTATGAAGTTCTAAAAAGTCATGCCAATATTTGTGTAAGAACAAAATTTAAAATCTCAAAGTCGCATTTTGGTCCATCTGCGCTGAAACTTCTTCAGTCAACTTTAGAGCATACACACCAAGAAACAACATGTTGAATGAGTGTAATAAACTGATAACTTCAGGAACACAATCATTTTTACTGATGAGTCCATAATTGATTTATATATACTACGTTTATACACACCTCTTACTCGCAATTAAAAATATTGCGAAATAAAAATTTTGTCGTATAAATGGTGAGTTTATATTTTAATTGCAAGTTCGTGACTCACGAAAACTAATCGTGCTTGGTGAAGCTAATTGCAAATAAAGCAAACGGCGTTTTCACTTCATTTTACGTTCATAGAATTTTCGATTATAATAGTTGTATTTTTCCCATCCGGCACGACAAAAAAGGAAATATATTTCTTTATGCAATTTGTGCATAAAAGGTGAATTATTTATTTGCAAATTATTTTTATATTATACTCCTTCGCATATATTAATCGCTTGGCAATATTTTGTCATTCCTTTTGTAATTTTTAAAATTAATATTTTGTGGATCCTTATAAGAAATGATATATAATATATAGGCTTTGTTATATCTCGATTGGATCCACATTTTACGCCTACTTTAAAAAAATCTATTCTTTCAATTTTGTGCGTTATTAATGAAATTTCACACTTATATATACGAGGGCGGATCAATAAGTCCGTGACTTTTCGAACTTCCCTCGTAGTTATATGAAATGCAACATTATTCCCATCAAGCACCACCTGTTAATAGATTACTGTCAAATTTTGAGCCAGCTTTTCGAAACATACAACCTCGTATATTTTTCTAAAAATTTCGTGTGCTCGTTAAACATTATTTCTTGCAAAAAAAAAAAAAAAACCGTCTATCAAACCAATGAAAAGCTCGATAAATACTATGGGGACTCAGCAGCATCAATTTCAATGGTAAAAAAGTGGTTTACTGACTTTCGTTGTGGTCGCACAAATAAAAATGACGCTGAACGTTCTGGACGGCCACGATATGGTGTTGGCCGACCAAAGAGTAAAAGTGCGTGAGATTGTTGATGCCATAGGCATTTCATATGGCAGTATGGTTTCGATTTTAAATGATCAGCTGGGTTTAAGAAAGTTGTCTGCAAGATAGGTGCCACGTAAATATGTGACAACTTCAAAGGATTGTTTAGAGTTATTTAACCGCAATCCGAATGAGTTTTTGCGGCGTTTTGTAACTGTGGATGAAACATGGATCCATTACGGTACTCCGGAGACCAAGCAGCAGTTTAGACAATGGGTTTCTCCGGGTGAACCTGCTCCGAAGAATGCCAAGGTAAGTTTTTCGGCCAATAAGGTGATGGCAACAGTTTTTAGGGATGCACGCGGGATAATCCACATCGATTACCTTGAAAAGGGAAAAACAATAAAAAGCGAATATTATGCCAACTTATTAGACCAATTTAATGAGGATTTAAAAAGAAAACGACCCCATATGGCCAAGAAAAAAGTTCTTTTTCATCAAGATAATGCACGGGTGCACAAGTGTATAGTCTCAATAAAACTATATGAATCATCCGCCGGATTTAGCCCCTAGTGACTATTTTCTATTTCCAAACCTAAAGAAATGGCTCGGTGGAGAGATTCAGCTTCAACGATGAAATTATTGATCTAACAAATGCCTATTTTAAGGACCTGGAAAAATCGTATTTTTTACGCAAAGTAAATGACGACTTGCTCAAAATTTGACAGGAAAATTCAAAAAGTCACGGACTTATTGATCCGCCCTCGTATATATATATATATATATATATATATATATATATATATATATATATATATATATATATATATATATATATATAAAAATATTTGTAACTACATCCAATACAATGTATTTCATTTTCATATAACACATCTCAACACAGCCATACCACTCTAATTGTTATTAAAGATTTTGTTCCTAATTCAGAACTTATGTTAACATAAAGTACCAAAATTTAAAAGCCTAACTGAAAGTTCAGAAACTCAACTGCGCTGCTTAGTGATGCGATTAATGTATTTTTAGCGCAAGTGTACAAGTCATTTTTTTCTTTTTTTGGCTTTGAAAAATTTAGTTATTTTGTATCTTACTTTTTAGCATAAAAATAAATTTTTTGAACAAAACCAACATTATTTATGAAAAGCTAACTAATTTGTTTTTAACTGCGTTTGGTTTCAATCTTAAAGCGCTACAGAGATTTGCTGACTTAAAGACGGAAGTACCAGTGTACAAGTTATCATTTGGCTCGCGGTACATAAACACGGGCAATCATATATAGCTCTCGATGATGGTGGTTATATGTTTAGTATGAATGTCTTCAAAAAATTTTAACGATGTATAATTTCAGAGTAGTCGATCGAAAAAATAAAAAAGCTCTTTACTACCTATTAAACTCTGCTTAAATTTACACGTGTTTACAATTTTGTTTTTATAAATAAAATTAATTACCAGTAAGGCAGGCGGCGTCTGCAGTTTGAATAGCAGGTTTAACATTAAGTGGATGCTGAATTAAACGCTTTGTTGACAACTTCGGTAGATGTTTGTTTAAAGTCGCTTGTGCTGAAGGACTTAAGGGGGCAGATGCCCCCAATGCCGATGATAACATGTACAACGTTGAATCCTGCAAAAATATAATAATTTTAAGATCTTACTTATGTTGCACAATTTACTATTATAAAACTAGTAAGAAAGTTATGGTCTGTCAAGTTAGACCATGGTGAAGGGTATCAACCATGATACTCTTCACCATTATGTATATGCGTTAAAGTGATTTTAGAGATTTTCGGAGAGGGGCTGATTCTTGTGGAGTTTCAAAGTATGAATTATAATTCTAAAGCATTCTCACAAAAAAAAAAAAAAAATACATTTTCAAATGTAAATACTTATAGGGGGTATCAAAAAAATTTATACTTTTATAAAACTAGAAACTCTAAAGAATATACATAGTATGCTTTTTGATTTGTTTAAAGCAATCAGTCACGGAAAAAATGTACAGGCTGTAAAAATTCAGAAAAAATAATTTTGCACACTTTCTCCACACTATTTTTTAAAAACTTTTGGTAATGGCTTATAACATATAATAAATGCTTACAATTCGCTAGCAGTTTGCCGCTTTTTTGACACTATGTCAACAATATATTGCAATAGACGTGAACTTTTTTAACTGGGTTCAACCTATATTAATTTTTTGTGACACAGTTATTCAGTGTGTTTTACAGTTTTTCATCCCAACTATTTTTTAGAATCACTTTTCGTTGCCAAATCTAGTCAATATATCGATCTGTACATTATTTTGTATTTTAATTGATAGATTATGACAATGTCTTTTCTCTGATATATCATTTACCGAAATTATCATTGATTTGCTTATTTCGACTTTTGATGCAGATCAAAAAAGAAAACTCGCCCAAAATTAATTTTGTGTTATTTTTTTAATTTTTAAGTTTATAAATAATGTGTTGGTTTTCATAAAAAGAAAGATAAAATGTCTATAATCGTCAGACTTCGCAGATTCAGAAGGATAATGACTTGAATCGTTTATCAAGTCTGATGGAAATGTGGCCCTAAGAATATAATTGGAGGATTCATAAGGAGTGCTATTATGTCATATTGTCATAATGTTCTAAAATTTTACAATGGTTTAAAAATATTTTTGTTGCTTTTGAAACAAGTGTCTTAAAATAATAGAACTTTGTATGTTATTTTTATTGTGCTGTCATATTTAATCAGGAGAGATGATTTTATACAAAAACAAATAAATAAATGTTGTTTATTTACTTGAGTCTGCCATCACAACATATAAAATGTACTTTTTGCACAAACTGGCTATTATTTTGGTTTTTACACTTATTTTTGGCTGATTTAAATTCAAAATAATACATTAAATTATGAGGGGTTATACACAACAGTCGTATTTCTTCATGCTATTATTATAGGACATAGGATTTTATGACCTACGTAAATCCCCTAAATATGGGAGTTTTAAAATAATCAAGTATATCCTATAGTATATTTTACCTAAAATCTTTAAATAAATCGGAATCAATAATTTAAGAAGCATTCTCGCTTATTTAGTAATGAAAAAAACTAAATTTTTAATAATAACGTTATAATATCCTACCAAGGACACACCTACACACCTATTTTATGGTCTACAGAAAAATATGGGTTTTCTCTCTCTCCTCATCTGATCTCCAAACACCAATGTAGGTAAATTCCAAAAGTATTTTTTTATTCCTTAGTTGTATTTAATAAATAAAATATAAATATTTTTGCTTGGGGACAACAAAAATCTTTACGTTTGTTTTTTAGGTCCAAATTTATGCATATATACCAATATATGACTATAAATTTAAATTTAGGAGGATTAATGTCAATTTTAATATGTTGCGCATAGTTTAAGGACAGTTATATACGGCGCGTATATTATGAAGAACTGTCCTCATGGTATACGTACGTGTGTGGAATTTATTGTTGCCAGACTTTCGACATATTTTCAGTACTGCTAATAACGATATAAAAACCGCTACTATAGAATAATAGAACTAAATTTTAGCAGCACTGTTAATGTGAATACATATGTAAAAGAGTAACGTTACAGAGTGATTGACTGACTAATTCATCGTCACACAGCCCAAACTTGTGCAGCTAGAAAGACGAAATTTGGACTGCAGATTGGTCCACTTAAACTGGTAACATTACTGAGTGATTGACTGACTGATTCATCTTCACACAGCCCAAACTTGTGCAGCTAGAAAGACGAAATTTGGACTGTAGATTGGTTCACTAAAACTGGAATTTTGGAAACTAGGGGGTAAAAACGGGTCAAATTATATCTTTTGAAACAATAAAAATTCATCGGACAGGTGTTTGGTACTTTTTTGAAACTTGGCTATTTTAGGGAGAAAACGCGTAAAAATCGTATTTTGGTACTTTTTTGACACCCTAAATATATTTTTGCTTTTAAATTTCTTGTAATTTTAACCTAGAAACATGTAATTAAAAATACATGGTCCTATTTGGGTAAGAACTGTAATTTTTCTTTTCGAATTTTCTACAATATTGAACCAAAAGATATATAATTAAAATTATATGACCCTTAATAAGTATAAATTCACAAAAGAGGAATTTATGGTACCCTTTCGTTCATAAAATGAGCTTAAGTATATATATAAGTGAATGAAAATGCCTGATAGGGATCTATGTATATTTTTTGATTTTTTTAGAATTTACTAACGAGGACTTTGTGTTACTTTTTTATATTTCTATTGGTACTTATTAAATTTTCTTTAATATTGAGCCTAAAAACATGAATCCATAGGATGGAACTTTGTGGTACTTTTTTTTCTTCTAATGGTACCTTTTGAATTTGTTGTAATGTTAAATCTAGAAACATTAACTTAAATATATGTGATCCTAAAATAGTGCAAATCCGCTATGGGGAACTTTGTGGTACTTTTTAGTTCATCTGGTGGTGCTTTTTAAATTTTCTATAATATTTAACGTAGAAAAATTATAAAAAAATATGCGGTCCTAAGTTAATAAATAATTTACTATAAAATGAAATTAAAGATATATGGTACTACGTGGGAAAGAATTCAAGAGGGGAGATTTTATGGTACTTTTTCACACTCCTAAAGTACTTTTTGGATTTTTGAGAAATTCCAAATTCTATTAGTTACATTCTTCCATAAAAAAATTATAATACAAATAATTTGAACCCTTAAACATTTAGGATATAAAAAACTGGTACTTTATAAGTGTCCTAAGAATCTTCTAAACCAAAAAAACATAGAAACAAATTTTAAATGGTATTCTTTTTTTATCACTAGTACTTTTTGAAAATTCTATAATTAATTTTACTTTTTATTACTTTTTAAACCAAAAGATTTATTTTAAAAAATTTGTTTTTAATAATGCCAACACAATGTCCTATAGAAAATTTACTTTATATTCTCTACACCAACATTTGATTATTTTCCATGTATTAGGGGATAAAAACGTCTAGAAAAGGTACTTTATAGATCTACAATAGCAATTTTTTAAATTTTTTTATAATGTTTTTTTTTAATAATGTAGATAACTTTTAAATTTTACGAAAAATTTACGTTCAGTCTATACTAGACAAATTATATTAAGACAAACGTAAAATTTTTATCAGGATAAAAATATATCTAATGTAGATTGAAGTTTTCAATATAATTGCAGCATTAAAAGAAAATTGTCAGCGCTCGAGCTCTGACGTTGTTTGGTAAAAATACTCTATTTTAATTGTTGTTGGTACTTTTTACATTGTTTATTATGACATACATTTCCCCTATAATTGATAGAAATGAAAAATCATCTGCAATTTATTTTGATAATCATTTCTTTAATTTGGACTCGACTTTATGTCGTGTCTATAATAGACGTTTGAAGTCTGAAAATTTGTCTAGTATATATTTGTCTAGAATACATCAAAATTTTTTATACGGGTCATTTAAAAACAAAATAACATTGTTCATCAAATTTCTTCCTTAATAACCTTTAAATATATACAACTGAATGTTTTATACATTTTTGTTAGGTTAATGATTATGGTGTATCTGCTAAATATTTTAAAACTATTGATTTCATGTTGTACCTCATTTATATCTACAAAAAATCTACTCCAAATAAAATTTCAAACAAAAAGTTTAATTTATTAGATTTTTCAAACAAATTATAATCTAGTTTTTAATAAGATTACACAAAACATAGTAAAATTTGACTATATTTAAAAAAACATAGTTTGCCATCATAGTTTTTTTCAGTGTGTTGGCGAAGTACAACAATGTGCTAAATAAAAATTATTTTTTAATGTGAAAAATGTTTTTAAAATTAAATATTTTTTTTTTAATTAGAAAACAAAAATATAGAAAGTGTAGATTTTTTCTACTTCGAAATCTAACCCAAACGAGATTTATAAAATGTCCTTTAATTGATTATGTGTTAACTACATTCTTTTTTAAAATGCAGCGTTATCAAACATTGCAATCATGATTCTCATCATGGTGACTACTGACAAATTTTTTTTATATTTTATATGTTATTGACAAGTTTTTATATAATTAATGATAATATATTCGTTATAGTCCATAATTTTGTAAATCGCTGCATATTGAAATTTTAATGATATTGTTTTGAAAAAAATAATAATTGCTACTTCTGGTCACTTAATTTAAATTACATTTTTATGAAATTTAAAATATATATTCAATTTTATTTCCTTCCTTAAAACAATTTAAAGGCACATCTTTAATAAAACTTTGTTAATGCAATTATCAGATCCTTGCTAATTTTAACATTTTCCAATAATTTATTCATTTTATTATTAAAAATGTGTAACCCCAGGTCTACAACTGAGATTAACGCTGATATAATATATGATATAACGTCGGCAGAGGAGAGTAACCATTTTGTTTATATTATGTCAATTCTTAAATAAGAGGTACACGTATTCTAATAAATCCTATAAGATATTATTTTTCAATCAGTCACAGAGTAAACATGTTCTTTTTATTTAAGTAATTCGCGCTTTTAGCACAATTTTTATAAAAATGTTTTTTAAGATGTAAAACAAACACTAAAAAGAAACAATTTTACAAAAAAAAAAAAAAAAAAAAAAAAAAAACAACATTGTTTTTCAGTAATTTCCAAAATACACATGCACACACACAAACAAGCTTTCGTATGTGTTTTTTTTTTTTTTTTTTTTTTTTGTTGGACAGTTCATCTTATAAAATGGTTGTGTAGAAAAATCTCATCACAACAGTGTCATAATACATCTTATAATACTAATATTTGAATCTACACGTGAAATAATTCTCTCAGAGAGCGAATTTGACATTCTCCGACACAAAAATCTTGCATATTATGTTACGTATAGACGGGCTGTAAAGCTGCCATATACATTAAAGTGTCCGAGAAACGAAAGTTGTTAAAATTCTAATGCAAGAAGTCCACTTAACCAATGTGTATTGATGAACAGAAAACTGCAAAAATATTTAAATTTTCTAATAACATGTTCTGTCACTGTGCCTAATTTGATTTAAATCGTCTCAAAAATTTAGATCCAAGAACATCAAAAATGTAAGCAAAGTGGTAGTAGGGAGGGCATGCAAACAAAGATCTGTATAACATAAATTTCTGTGCGTACCATATACGTGCCAAATTTGGAAAAATAAATTAAAATAGTATGCGTAAAATGTAGACGTGTCAAAGTTCTGCCATAAAAAATTCTAGATAGCGTATACGTTTATCTTTATTGACTGTTTGTGCAAAATGTTTACGAATTTTGTCATTAGATGTCTTGCAAAACTTGCGACAGATTTATAAAATATTAAAATCAAGAAAATTAAACTTTTCTAATCCCTCCTCTAAAATTATAAAAACTTGAGTAACCAATTGTTCATACCGAGGCTAGGAAATAGTAATATTTATGTATTGCAATTAAAGAACTAATTTTTGTGCATAAAAAAATAAAAATCTATCATGATTTTTATTTTATTTTCATCATAATATATTTCGATCGTTTTATAGCAAAAAGTAAAAATTATTTTCAACTTTTTTCATCGGATGAAAAAAATTTAAGCAAAACTTTCATTTAATAATAAAAATATTACAAAACATACAAATTCAAATAAATTAAATAGAATATTTTTTGAAGTAAAAACAAAAAATACGATGCAAAAAAAAAACAATTTCGAATTGTTTCCATAATTATATTTATTTTGAAAAATATTTATTTTTCATCATGATGGATACTTATATTTTAAGATAAAAATCCCTTATATATTTTTAAAACTAATTAAAAAAAGATATTTATGTGAAATAAAAAAAAAAACGCTTTCCTGCGCCTGAATAAAACTATTTTATATTAGTTTATTTGTATTCTATTAAAAAACAAGTAAGCAAAATTTGTACTTTGTTAAGTATGTAATTATTATTTCATATATATAATAAATAATACATTTTGGATGACCCTAAATTGGTTATTCGACGACTTATTGTCGTTATAATAGATCATATTTTGCACTTTTTGAAAGATTTAACTGCTTCTAAAAAAGTGAAAACAAAAATATTAGCACTAACTAAATTAATAATAATTTCTTTAGGAAAATACGATTTTACAAACTTAAAAGCATTTTTGTTATCATTTAACAAATCAAAATATTTTTATAAAAAAAATTATAAAATGAAACATCCTAACAATGATAACCATGGTTAAAATAATTACTTCTGTTGGACTTTTCCAACACTAAGTAATTTCATCCAACCACAACACTATGTTGAAATTATTACATTTTAGCTCCTTTTTAGTTTTAAATAAGAACGATTGTATCAACTTTCCCATCTCTGTATGCTGCAAGAGATGCAAATGGCTGAAAATATATAAAAAAGTGATAATATATAAAAAAAACAAATACATAGTGAGTACACTATGCGACAGTCAAAATCGGGATGGGATGAAACCAACGGGAAATGTTATATCGGTAAAAAAGAAGTTATACTTGTCCCGGCGTTTCGCTGGGTCACGTCTAGGAATCGAGATATATCGATTTGAAGTTAGTAACTATCATATAGGGGAAATTGTGACCTTTGGTGGTCTTTTTTTTGACATAACTCGAGAACCACCAGTCCGGAATTACAATTCCTTTAATCTGTTCATACAACGTTTCGCTACATAAACAACAGTTTCGCAGTTATAAATAAATGTATGAAGAAAAAAACTATTTTTTGTCTAAAAAATTGAATTTTTTATTTTTAATTCATAAAAAATCCAAAATGGTAAAAAAAAGTGTCAAGTCCTATTACTTTCACGTAAAGACACATAACCTTTAAACAAAATGAGACATAGGTCATGAAAATCGATGGACGCGTTTCGCTTTTATTCACAATTAAGTGAAGGTATGAATTTCAAAAATTTGCTCGAGATATGCTCAAAATTCCTTGGAAAAAACATTGATGACTTTTTTTTTATGATTGTCAGAATTAAAAAAAAAGTAATAAACAAAAGGTTATTTGATTTTTATGGTAGCGGTAACAAACTAAAAAACGGTCATAAATGTGCGTGGACAATTAAAAGGAAAAAAGGAAACAAGAAACACATGTTTTTCGTATAGCCTCCTTGAAGACCTCTTAGCATCGCCACGACTTTCAGATCACAACTGATCCGCCACATGTGATCAGTGTAGCAAACTTTATCCAAAATTATTTCCATGGAATCGTATGTTTCGCTCATGTCTATGCTGTAGCCAATGGGAATGCTTGGTTTTTTATTATATTTATGTAGCAAAACGACTTTCAGGCTTGATTTCGAAGAATCGATGAACATTCGCCAATCAGCTGCGACATAATTAATGGCCATCGCCTCCATCAGTCCCTTTATATCGTGGCAATAAACAAATGTGTTCCCTTCGTTGAGTGTGTAGTGCCGTTGGAATAGCAATTGTCGTCTTCGATATCCGGTGACTTTGACATTAGGCTCCAAATTGCTGCCTTCTTTCAAAAGCTGGGCAAGTTTTTCTGCTTCACGTTGAGAAAGGTTTAATTCTGCAACAATCTTGTCCATTCTTGCTTGTGATATTGGAATTATTTTGTTCGATGGGCCGGCTTCTGGTGTTGGTTTATAGGTGAAATCCGATTGATCCATTGTTTCAATAGAAAAAGAAGTTTCTCTGTCAGGACTTGGAAGCGGTGGAATTGGTATTTCATCCGAATGCGGTAGAGGTATTTATGCACTTTTAACAGATATGTAAACTCTTCGTTTAAGGCCTTTACGATTTACTCCACATATTTTGTTTGCGCAAGCGTAACAGTTGTCGGAATTGTGCTCTCCTGAATCAGTCCAAATCACTGGTACACCAAAACGAAGTGAACTGCGTTTCCCTTGGATCCACATGTTAAGACCATTGTAGCACGTTTTACAAATTTTGTCTGGGACCCACGAAACGCCGCGAATTATTTCGCAATCAAAATAAAGTTTAAAAGCGCGCTCCACTTGCTCTTTTGCCACAAACGTAACAAAATAAATTGATATTTTCTGGACAATTTGCACTCATTTCGGTTTTATACTTTTATTACTTTTTCGTCACTTTAAAAAAAACCGTACTTTACGCATTCGGAGACACTTGTTGAATGACAAAAATCGATCAGTGAACACCTATAAATACTACGTAAGTTTCAATATTTTACTGAGAGGTACTTATGAATTCGCGCATCTTTTAAGGGTGGCTATAAACCTGATTCGTGTGCGTTTTAAATTTTTCGAAACGTTCTAAAACATGATCACTCATAAATGTCGGTGCAATTTGTGTAAAAAAACGTGATCACGAAACGTTCTAAAACATGATCACTCATAAATGTGGGTGCAATTTGTGTAAAAAAATCATGCAGGTAGCCAACGGAAAAAAACCCAAATAATTAAAAAAGTGCACTTTCCTTTTTTCCTTTTAATTGTCCACGCACATTTATGAACGTTTTTTAGTTTGTTACCGCTACCATAAAAATCAAATAACCTTTTGTTTATTACTTTTTTTTTAATTCTGACAATCATAAAAAAAGTCATCAATGTTTTTTCCAAGGAATTTTGAGCATATCTCGAGCAAATTTTTGAAATTCATACCTTCACTTAATTGTGAATAAAAGCGAAACGCGTCCATCGATTTTCATGATCTATGTCTCATTTTGTTTAAAGGTTATGTGACCTTACGTGAAAGTAATAGGACTTGACACTTTTTTTTACCGTTTTGGATTTTTTATGAATTAAAAATAAAAAAATTCAATTTTTTAGGCAAAAAATAGTTTTTTTTTCATACATTTATTTATAACTGCGAAACTGTTGCGTATGTAGCGAAACGTTGTATGAACAGATTAAAGGAATTGTAATTCCTAATTTTTTTTAAATTTGTTTCAGCAAAATCGGACTGGTGGTTCTCGAGTTATGTCAAAAAAAAGACCACCAAAGGTCACAATTTCCCCTATATGATAATTACTAACTTCAAATCGATATATCTCGATTCCTAGACGTGACCCAGCGAAACACCGGGACACGTATAACTTCTTTTTTACCGATATAACTTTCACCGGTAGTTTGAACCCTTCCCGATCACTGACCCCTACCATTTGTCGCACAGTGTTATTAATGTAATCTCTTATTTTCTTTTGAAATTGTTTCTTATATAACTTACTTTTTTAGAATTCCAAAAATTTTGAACATAAAATATGCATATTAAAATCTAATTAATATAAGTCTTAATAAACGAATGTCTTCAATAAAAACTGCTATATTTATATAAAAAATGATATTGAGTTCAGTTTTTCTAACAAAGTTTTAAACGGGATAATACTAGGAAAAGAAATTGATAAAAAAAAACTTGGAAATACTGGTTTCACAAAAACTGTAATATATAATTTTTACAAATGCTAATATTTATGTATTATTATCAACTATTAAACTACAAATGTCTTTATTAAAAATTGCTATATTGTTATAAAAATTATATTGAGTTTAGTTTCTCTAATAAAAACTATAATATTAAATATATAGTCCTAATAAATAATATTAGGAAAAATAAATTCATAAAAAAATGTTTGTAAAGCCTAGTTTATCTATGTGTTTCCATATTCGAAACGTTTTCAATTTACTTGATATTGATCCTGTAACCACAAATAGTTTGTTTTTAATCCAAAAATTATATTTTAGTAATATAGAGTACAATTAAAATATTTTTGTTTTTGAAAATGTATAGAAACATGAAAATTTTTTTAAAATTAAATCTTTTTTTCTATTATGAGAAAAATTTTATTTCTGCTGTGTGAAATAAAAAAATTTGGAAAATATTGCCAAATTGAAATTTTACATATTTTTGAAAAAATTTCTACTATCCCCATGATTTTATTCATCTCCATTTCACACAGGCCCAAAAATTTTTTAATATTATAAAAAAAAATAATTTTATATGACACCTAAAATTTTCATTATCTATCGTATTATTTTACAACTAATCATTATTTATTAGAAATGTCATGAATTCGAATTGTTTTCACTTATATATTTTTAAATGAAGAGTCCGTGAAATCGCTCATTTTCATATTAATTCTTGTGAAATCGAATCATTTAGTTTTTTCAAAAATAGCTAACAGGAACACTCCTCATTTTAATAAAAATAATTCACATAAAAAAATTGCATGGAAATAAAAAGTAAAACTTTACTAACAAATTTTGTGTTTTTCGTTTAAATTAACTAAATATGGGTATAAGAATTTTTTATTAGCTAACGTTTCATAATTTTAAGTAGTTTAAATTTGTGATACACTTTGGATTTCTTCATACAATGTTCGGCTATTCTAATGGTGATTCAGGGTAAAATATCATTGCACAACATACAAAGGAAAGTATGTTAAAAAAAATGAAATTTCTGTATTGTATCGTATTTTAACTTGTTTCCATTTACTGATTTTTTATTAGAAAATAGTTTTCAAATAAAAAACATCTCTAAACAAAAATGTCATTCTGTTCCTTTTACAATATGATGAGAAATGTGTTACGAGATTTTACATCACATTTTTGTAAAAATTCGTTATATCGAGTACTGAAATAATTGAATTGTTCGTAATATAAGGTACTCAATGTAAAAAAATTTGACATTGTCTCAGAATCGTTTTTCATCGGCAAAAACTTTTGAATAGATAGATATTTTTTTTTATGGAGATATTTTTTTTGAATTTTTTCCAATTTTAATTTCATTAAAAATTAAAAATTAAAAATTGAACTTTTAAGTTTTTTTTTATATAATTTTTAGTATAAAAATGCGGATTTTTTGTTTTTTGAATCAGCTTTACTTATAAAAAAATATATAAGAGGATAAAAAAAACATTTAAATTATACCCAGGATAATTTTGTGAACAGGTTTTCAGTTTATTCAGTTTACTGGCTTTTATCCTTTTCTTACAATACGTTATACTATGCACAAATAAGTACAATAAAAAAAGTACTATAAAACTAAAAAGGGCTAAAAATAGGTAAAATACGCTAAAAAAATATATAAAAAATTAATTCAAATGGAAAAGGTGTTCTACAGATGGGTCCAGACAAATACAAAAGTATATATGGGGTCAAAGAGGACTCTTTGGCCTTACTTCTGGTAGTAAAATTTGTTTAACCCCTTTTGACCCTCAAAGGTTCTATTCCACTAAAATTAAAATTTGACTAAAATATGGTACCTGAGAAAACGTTTAATTACACAGCAGGTATAAACAGTGCCATTTTTTAGATTATTATTCTACCAACAAATATACCAAAAAATATGCAGCCAATTATCGATAATAGTTTGTGAGTAATGGTAATTTACTTCTGATCAAATTTACAAATATCACATTTTTTATAAAATAACATAAAATATTTGTCTTTACGCCCACAATTACCAATATTTCTATCTAATTTTTTGGCCACCTTAGTTTCTATTGAATGACATTAAAATTTTGGAAATCGGTGTTAACAAAATATTGGACTTTTGGTCAATGAAATTAATTTCTGAGCAAATTCGTTAAACTGAGTAAATAATTTTATAAAAAAATGTTAAAAGATGTATAAAAAAAAGTAGAATTTTGGTATACAATGATTATGAACAAAACCAGTTCAAGGCAAACATTAAACATATAATGTGTGTGAAGATAAATTCGTAAGTTAAATACGTCCCACACCTCTGTTAAATACGTTCCACACACTGTTAAATACGTTCTACACATTTTGCATTTCAAAAAAACTATTTTTAAAGCAAAAAAACACTTTTTTAAAAATAATTTTTATTATTTTATTAAAAAAAACATCACAATAAAACATTTTTGGAAAAAAACAAAACAAAGAAACATATACAGCATTAGGATATGGTGCAACAAAAATACCTATATTCAGGTCACATTGCGGGCCAGTTCGGACAGACCTGAATGGGGTTGTGATATATCACGCGAAAGCTCTAGAGGAGTAGAACTCAAAACTGCACAGGGTATATCCAGTTGTTTCTCAGGAGACATGCTACGAGGTGCTGAAGTTTGGCAAAATTCAATAAGTCTAAGAAACAGGGGGCCATATTTTGATTTTGGCCATACCTGAATGGGGTTATGGTACATCAAATTAAAGGTCTGGTGGAGTAGAACCCAAAACTGTTTAGACAATATTCATTTATTTCCTAGGGAAGATTCTACGAGGGTCGGAACTTTGCGCAAATTCTTAAAAATTCAAACCTGAATGGGGGGCTTTTTGGACAGACCTGAATGGGGTTGTGATACATCGGTTGAAAGCTCTAAGGGAGTAGATTTCAAAACTATATAGGGTATACCCAGTTGTTTCTCAGGGAACATGCTACGAGGGGTGGAATATAATTATTCATATTTCATACACATATATTCCATATTGTGTAGGGGGGGGGGGGGGGGCATTTACGACAGACCTGAATGGGGTTGTGGCACATCGGGTGAAAGCTCTAAAGGAGTAGATCTCAGAACTATATATGGTATACCGAGTTGTTTCTCAGGGAACATGCTACGAGGGGTGGAATACAATCATTCATATTTCAAACACATATATTCCATGTTGTGTGGGGGGCATTTACGACAGACCTGAATGGGGTTGTGGCACATCGGGTGAAAGCTCTAAAGGAGTAGATCTCAGAACTATATAGGGTATACCCAGTTGTTTCTCAGGGAACATGCTATGAGGGGTGGAATATAATTATTCATATTTCATACACATATATTCCATGTTGTGTGGGGGGCACTTACGACAGACCTGAATGGGGTTGTGGCACATCGGGTGAAAGCTCTAAAGGAGTAGATCTCAGAACTATAAAGGGTATACCCAGTTGTTTCTCAGGGAACATGCTATTAGGGGTGGAATATAATTATTCATATTTCATACACATATATTCCATGTTGTGTGGGGGGCATTTACGACAGACCTGAATGGGGTTGTGGCACATCGGGTGAAAGCTCTAAAGGAGTAGATCTCAGAACTATATAGGGTATACCCAGTTGTTTCTCAGGGAACATGCTACGAGGGGTGGAATACAATCATTCATATTTCAAACACATATATTCCATGTTGTGTGAGGGGCATTTACGACAGACCTGAATGGGGTTGTGGCACATCGGGTGAAAGCTCTAAAGGAGTAGATCTCAGAACTATATAGGGTATACCCAGTTGTTTCTCAGGGAACATGCTATTAGGGGTGGAATATAATTATTCATATTTCATACACATATATTCCATGTTGTGTGGGGGGCATTTACGACAGACCTGAATGGGGTTATGGCACATCGGGTGAAAGCTCTAAAGGAGTAGATCTCAGAACTATATAGGGTATACCGAGTTGTTTCTCAGGGAACATGCTACGAGGGGTGGAATACAATCATTCATATTTCAAACATATATATTCCATGTTGTGTGGGGGGCATTTACGACAGACCTGAATGGGGTTGTGGCACATCGGGTGAAAGCTCTAAAGGAGTAGATCTCAGAACTATATAGGGTATACCGAGTTGTTTCTCAGGGAACATGCTACGAGGGGTGGAATACAATCATTCATATTTCAATCATATATATTCCATGTTGTGTGGGGGGCATTTACGACAGACCTGAATGGGGTTGTGGCACATCGGGTGAAAGCTCTAAAGGAGTAGATCTCAGAACTATATAGGGTATACCCAGTTGTTTCTCAGGGAACATGCTACGAGGGGTGGAATACAATCATTCATATTTCAAACATATATATTCCATGTTGTGTGGGGGGCATTTACGACAGACCTGAATGGGGTTGTGATACACCGGATGAAAACTCTAAGGAAGCAAATCTCAAAACGTTTCTATGAATACGTGATACGAAAGGTCGTTCATAGTATCATATACATATATCATTCATTCCTCAAGATTTTTAAAAAAATGACAATTTCTTTCTAAAGGTCATAAGATTTT
The DNA here is from genome assembly GCA_932274085.1 of Protocalliphora azurea. Taxonomy (NCBI): domain Eukaryota; kingdom Metazoa; phylum Arthropoda; class Insecta; order Diptera; family Calliphoridae; genus Protocalliphora; species Protocalliphora azurea. Next base: position 58,650,400 of record OW026520.1, read on the forward strand.
GTTTATTATTTTCTTTCTCATTACTATTTTTGCTAATTTACTGAAAATCACAATTTTTTATGTTATAAATTTATATTAATGGTAGAAAAATCTGGCAAATTACTGAAATTAAACTACAATGTAAAGGAATTGTAATGATTAACGGCTGTAATGAAGAACAAGTGAGACTTCAAACTACAAAAGTCAATAGTTTGTTTAAAAACGCACTCGTAATGCAATTGCAGCTTTACTATGAGTTTAGGTTATCTACTATTTGCAATATTTTTGTTTAGAACACAGAGAAAAAAGTATATAAATTTAAAAATTGTATTCATAGATATTATGAATCGAATATGACTTTTTTCCCAAACTTTAAAAAAAAAAAACAATATAAAATTTTGTTTATAGAAATTAAATTTATTGTATACAATTGTGCGATAATTTTAGGAATTTTGCAAAATTTTTGAAAAAATTTTATTTCATGGTAAATGCTTAATAAATAAACAGTGTTGCCAGTTTAGCCTTTCTAAGGCTAAATGTAGCCTTTTTATTTTGCTTTTAGCCTCAAATTTTTCTAGCCTTTTTTGATTCTTAAAATTGCCATAAAAAGGGTAAAATTTTATTATTGCAACAAAGAAGAAAATAATTTCTTACTTGCTTCTACTAATTTTATGTTTACGGAATCATCCATTTAGGTATTTTTGTGTATTAATTCGCACAAATAATCAAGATTTATATTTAACAAAAATTTTCGTCTGCGGCGCCTCATCCTCCAAAGCGACATATGTTGAATTTCGTCCTATATCGCTACTACCAATTATTGATCAAATTTTTCAAGGTATATTATAAAATCAGATTTTTCCACATTTCATGGAAAATAACTTATTTAATGCTTTTCAGTTCTGATTTCGAAAGGGCTGTGGTACTGAAGAGGATTTGTGAATGTTCAGAACTATATGTGTAAATGTTTGGATGAAGGTCATAGTGCTGTAACAGCCATTTTTTGATTTGACAAAAGTTTTTGTTATATATCTTGGCGCAAAAGCTCTAGTACTATGGCGTTCATGGAAATGGACTTTCGCTTTTAAGAAGCTATCTAAAAAATAAACAACAATTTCTTAAAAATAAGGAAAGTGAAACTAATGTTAGATATTGAGTGCCACAGGGAAATGTTTTAGGTCTCTTGTTTACGGTATTTTTACAGTTTTTAAAATAGTTTTAAAAAATTTTATTCCTCAAAAAATGGATCAAAATTAAAAAAGTACTCTATTTGGACTTAGTAGGCTCAAGAGCTATTGTATTATGAATTTCAGAGCAGAAAAAATAATATTAAGATTGATCATAAGCTTTGAGTAATATGAGTAGAATTTTGAAAAAATTACTTTTCTCATACAAGGGCCCTATTGAAGATTGAAAAAATGGGTAGAAATTAAAAAGGTGCTTTATGTGGACCTAGTAGGGCCGGAAGTAAAAGAATTTTGAAAATTTTGATAAATGACTTTTCTCATATAAGGGCCCTATTGATAATCGAAAAATTTATCAGAATTAAAATGATGTTCTATTTGGACCTAGTAGGCTCGAAAGTTATTCTCTTAAGTTTGACTTGTCTTCTATCTATGTTCCTAATTTCATCAAAATGGTGGTTTAAAAGATCCAGTCTTATACCATTTATTTTCTAATTGTAATTTTCTTCATCGTTATCAGATAAATTTGGAACAAGAAATAATCTCAAGATCATTTATTGCTGGCAAATATATAGGAGATTGACAAGTTAATCTAAAAGTAGTTTATAACAATAAAATTTTGGTTTAAACAAAAAATAACTAAAATACAATTAGAAAATAAAATAACCAATTTTGGTTAAAAATAATTAAAACGGCAACACTGACATGTTAAGAAATAGCACGTGCAAAAAAAGTGAGTGATTTTTTTTTTTGGTACATTTGTGTGGTAATCTCTAGCTTTGTTGCCCGTTAAACCAGCGTTGCCCGTTCAGCGATTTTTGCGCTAGATTGAGCGGTTTTTAAATGTCACTATTTTTTCTATTTGCGATTTTTTCAAAAAAAGCTATTAAATTGGCGCGTTTTACTGTACCCAAAATCTACACGTAGACATTTTTATGTTGGCTATTGTCAAATACTATCTCCCTCTTTAATATGTTCCGTGTGGACCAATAAGAAATCTTATTATCAATTTATATCCCAGTGAATATTTAAGCACAAAATTGAGCAATAACGTTTAACATAAGCTGTCAAAATTAATGTTCTTTTTTAATATTTTGCTCTTTTTTCAAAAAAGAAAAGGTGCGAAATTAACTAATATTATTTTAAAAAGGCAAATAAAAGTAACAAAGGAAAATAATTAAAAATTTTGGGTAAAAACCAATTTAGAATTAAAATTTTTCATGTTCGTGTTCTTCACCCGCTAACATAAAGTTGAAATAATTTTTTTTCCCTTTATTCTGCCGACGTTATGTTAGGAAATAAAAATACTTTTACTTCCCCGTTAACTAATAAAAATAGCATCTTAAGGCCTGTGTGAAACGGTAGAAAATTATTTTTCGTAAAAAGTGAGCTTTACTAGCTCGTAAAGCTCACTTTTTGACAAAAGTATAATTTCTTCGACATTTTAAAATTGATAGAAAAAATTCAATATTGTACAATATATTCTAAATATTATCAATATTAAATTTTATATGTCTTATAATTTCATCACAATGTCCTTTCCTAAAATAGAGTGTGGCTTTCGGAATGGATTTAAAGTAAAATCAAAACATTTAAAATATGTTCATTCATATCTCTTGTTTTTTTTTCTGTTTACACATTTTTCTAAAGTTTTAATTTCCCACAACAGAAACAAGAATATTTCTCACCACAAAAAAAAAACATTTTCTATCATAGAGCATTATTATTATTTTGTTAATTTTAAAACTCAGCAAAAATTAAAACGATTTTTTGATTTCGAAATTCCAAAATATACCTTCAGAATTCTTTTGTTTAAAGTGATCATTTGAGGTATCTATCCATTTTCTAAATCCCGTTGAATGAATCATCGAATAAGCAGTTTTCAAGATTCTTCCAAACACGTTCCTATTCTTTTTAGGAAATGATTTTTTTGGGGGAAAAAATGGAGTGATTAAATTAAATAATAGGTTCATGAATTTAAATTCATGGATAAGATTTTATGAATCTGGAATTTGAAATGTACAAAAAATTTTACTGCTTATTTCTGTAATAAAAATACCAATTCTAAATTTTTGATTTGAAATATAATTCACTATTCTGTTGAAGTTAAAACATTTAAAAAATAAAAAATATGGACTTTATATTGTTTAAGTTGTTACTTTTTGTAAAAATCAGATTCGAATTTAAAAAACTAGATAAAAAGCGCTAAATTGAACCAAATTTAGCGCGTTTTGTTTACAAATAGTTGGCAACACTGCGTTAAACATTTTATTTAAATATGCAGACACGCTTGTTTACTCATTTTTTTAGAAGTACACTTTGGCCTCGATTTAAGCCTTTCTTTATGATTTCGATTTATATACAGCATATTTTCTTCTTAGAAATGAAATAAACTTAAGTAACTGCATGTGAAAAATTTATTAGAGTTTTAAAGAGTTTTATTATAATAGGTGTATGTCTTAAAGTATATTTTATTGCAAAAAAAAAAATTAAATTCTTTGTTTTTGCTAGAAAATCAAAATAGAATTTATATAAGTATGTTAATTTCACCTGATTGCGAAAAAAATAGTCATTTTTTATTAAAGATTAACGTCTTTTCTGGAAAAATATGTTTATCCTGGAATTGCTTTTAAGAAAAAGGTGTATATACATAAAATTGCGATTCAGTTTGCATCGCAATTCTCCGGCCCCGTTAACAATGCAAGCCGGGCCTCAGTGTTGATGAGTATTCAAGTATAAGTAATTTTTTTTTGTGCAGCATCCCATCCAACACGTTGTCAAACGTTTAAAATATTATGACTTTAACGGTTGATATCAAATGTGTTTCCCAAATTTGTTACAAATATAGAAAGAGGTTTGAATTTTAAGTTTGATTTAAAGTTGAGAATCATTTGAGAAAAAACGTTTAAAAACCGTACATTCTCAAATTGATATCAAATGCTATTATTGAATCATTCTCAAACCTAAAGATAACTTTAACAATATTGGAAAAATTGTGTATTCTTAATTTGATATATATTGTTGTTATTAAATCATTCATAAATCTAAATAGAAAAGCTAAAAAATATTTGAAAAATCGTATTTTCTCAATTTGATACCAAATATTATATGTATAAAAATAATATATAAAAAAATTGAAACATATACAAATAAATAAATTAATAAATAAATTTATTTAATCAAGTATTTTCCAACTAATAAATACGTATAATGATAGGGCATAATCAAAAGTGTATACAAGATAGAAAGAGAAAACTTTACAAAAAATTAAAAATGCAGATTACTTTTAATTATGTTCCGCATGTGGTCACAATCTACATTTGAAAAAAGTTTGAGAATTATAATTAACAATGGTTTGATAATAATAGCATTTTTCAATTTAACAATTAATTCCCCTTTTTGTTGAGAAAGCTATCATTTTCAAGTTATTTTGAGAAAGGATTTGATTTCAAATCAGCCTCAATTTGACATAAAAAAATTGCGTTTGCTGGGATATTACTCACTTGTTCTTAATTATCTTTGTATAATAGAGTGTTGCCATTAGGTTAAAATACTTGTGTATCAGTGTTATCCGATGGTACAATTTTATTTTCAATTTCTATTCTTTTATATCAATTTAAAAAAAACTGAAAAATTTATAAATAATTAATAGCAATAGGTAACACTGCTACTAACAAGTATTTTAACATAACGGCAATTCTCTATTATACAAAGTATTCATCTAATAAAATAATAGAATATTGTTTTGCAATTGTTTAAATCTTTCTATATTCGTTTATAAAAATAAAATAAAAGAAAAATATAAAAATAGATTTGATACTCAAAACCTATGATCAATCTTAATATTATCTTTTCTATTCTGAAATCCTTAAGAAAAAGCTTTCGAGTCTACTAGGAGCACCTTTTTAATTTTGACCCATTTTTTTTATCATCAATTTTATATGAGAAAAATCACTTTTTCAAAATTTTTAAAATTCTATTACAGAAAATCTATGATCAGTCAGCATATTATCTTTTTTGCTCTGAAATTCATAAGGCAATAGTTTTTGAGCCTACTAGGTCCACATAAAGCACCTTTTTAATTTCTACCCGTTTTTTCAATCTTCAATAGGGCCCTTGTATGAGAAAAGTAATTTTTTCAAAATTCTACTCGTATTACTCAAAGTTTATGATCAATCTTAATATTATTTTTTCTGCTCTGAAATTCATAAGACAATAGCTCTTGAGCCTACTAAGTCCAAATAGAGTACTTTTTTAATTTTGACCCATTTTTTGAGGAATAAAATTTTGAAAAGTATTTATTTCAAAAACTGTATAAATACCGTAAACAAGGGACCTAAAACACTTCCCTGTGGCACTCAATATCTAACAATACTTTCACTTTCCTTAATTTTAAGAAATTGTTGTTTATTTTTTAGATAGCTTCTTAAAAGCGAAAGTCCATTTCCATGAACGCCATAGTGCTGGAGCTTTTGCGCCAAGATATATAACAAAAACTTTTGTCAAATCAAAAAATGGCTGTTACAGCACTATGACCTTCATCCAAACATTTACATATATAGTTCTGAACATTCACAAATCCTCTTCAGTACTACAGCCCTTTCGAAATCCGAACTGAAAAGCATTAAATAAGTTATTTTCCATGAAATGTGGAAAAATCTGATTTTATAATATACCTTGAAAAATTTGATCAATAATTGGTAGTAGCGATATAGGACGAAATTATTCAACATATGTCGCTTTATTTTCTTTGGGAATAGGAATAACCTTATGTGTTTTCAAAGTAACGAAATAAAATCACGTGTCAACTATAACATTAAAAATGTTTACCAGACATGAGGTAATATAGTTTGGGCAATGTAATAATACTATGCGGTAAATATATTCATAACCACAACTTCTCCCAGATAAGAGGTCTGCAACAATTGCTATAACATCTTGATATAACTTCTAACTTAGATGAAAACTGTTATAATAGAGTACTGAAGTTCCCGATGTATTACACGAATCTGACGATAACTGTACTATTTGCCATTTTATGTTATCAACAGATTGCAAGAAATGACAGTTAAGTATTTCAGCTTTACTAGCATAAAAAAAGCTAATATGTATTTTTTTTATTTTTTTATCGCGAACAAAATAAAAAGTTTTTATGGTTAATGAAGTTTGTTAAAAAATAATTATAATAACTGATTAAGTAAGTCCATTTGGAGAATGAGGCGCCGCAGACGAAAATTTTTGTTAAATATAAATCTTGATTATTTGTGCGAATTAATACACAAAAATACCTAAATGGATGATTCCGTAAACATAAAATTAGTAGAAGCAAGTAAGAAATTATTTTCTTCTTTGTTGCAATAATAAAATTTTACCCTTTTTATGGCAATTTTAAGAATCAAAAAAGGCTAGAAAAATTTGAGGCTAAAAGCAAAATAAAAAGGCTACATTTAGCCTCAGAAAGGCTAAACTGGCAACACTGTTTATTTATTAAGCATTTACCATGAAATAAAATTTTTTCAAAAATTTTGCAAAATTCCTAAAATTATCGCACAATTGTATACAATAAATTTAATTTCTATAAACAAAATTTTATATTGTTTTTTTTTTTAAAAGTTTGGGAAAAAAGTCATATTCGATTCATAATATCTATGAATACAATTTTTAAATTTATATACTTTTTTCTCTGTGTTCTAAACAAAAATATTGCAAATAGTAGATAGCCTAAACTCATAGTAAAGCTGCAATTGCATTACGAGTGCGTTTTTAAACAAACTATTGACTTTTGTAGTTTGAAGTCTCACTTGTTCTTCATTACAGCCGTTAATCATTACAATTCCTTTACATTGTAGTTTAATTTCAGTAATTTGCCAGATTTTTCTACCATTAACATAAATTTATAACATAAAAAATTGTGATTTTCAGTAAATTAGCAAAAATAGTAATGAGAAAGAAAATAATAAACAAAATCTTATGACCTTTAGAAAGAAATTGTCATTTTTTCAAAAATCTTGAGGAATGAATGATATATGTATATGATACTATGAACGACCTTTCGTATCACGTATTCATAGAAACGTTTTGAGATTTGCTTCCTTAGAGTTTTCACCCGATGTGCCACAACCCCATTCAGGTCTGTCGTAAATGCCCCCCACACAACATGGAATATATGTGTTTGAAATATGAATGATTGTATTCCACCCCTCGTAGCATGTTCCCTGAGAAACAACTGGGTATACCCTATATAGTTCTGAGATCTACTCCTTTAGAGCTTTCACCCGATGTGCCACAACCCCATTCAGGTCTGTCGTAAATGCCCCCCACACAACATGGAATATATGTGTATGAAATATGAATAATTATATTCCACCCCTAATAGCATGTTCCCTGAGAAACAACTGGGTATACCCTATATAGTTCTGAGATCTACTCCTTTAGAGCTTTCACCCGATGTGCCACAACCCCATTCAGGTCTGTCGTAAATGCCCCCCACACAACATGGAATATATATGTTTGAAATATGAATGATTGTATTCCACCCCTCGTAGCATGTTCCCTGAGAAACAACTCGGTATACCCTATATAGTTCTGAGATCTACTCCTTTAGAGCTTTCACCCGATGTGCCACAACCCCATTCAGGTCTGTCGTAAATGCCCCCCACACAACATGGAATATATGTGTATGAAATATGAATAATTATATTCCACCCCTAATAGCATGTTCCCTGAGAAACAACTGGGTATACCCTATAGTTCTGAGATCTACTCCTTTAGAGCTTTCACCCGATGTGCCACAACCCCATTCAGGTCTGTCGTAAATGCCCCCCACACAACATGGAATATATATGTTTGAAATATGAATGATTGTATTCCACCCCTCGTAGCATGTTCCCTGAGAAACAACTCGGTATACCCTATATAGTTCTGAGATCTACTCCTTTAGAGCTTTCACCCGATGTGCCACAACCCCATTCAGGTCTGTCGTAAATGCCCCCCACACAACATGGAATATATGTGTATGAAATATGAATAATTATATTCCACCCCTAATAGCATGTTCCCTGAGAAACAACTGGGTATACCCTATATAGTTCTGAGATCTACTCCTTTAGAGCTTTCACCCGATGTGCCACAACCCCATTCAGGTCTGTCGTAAATGCCCCCCACACAACATGGAATATATATGTTTGAAATATGAATGATTGTATTCCACCCCTCGTAGCATGTTCCCTGAGAAACAACTCGGTATACCCTATATAGTTCTGAGATCTACTCCTTTAGAGCTTTCACCCGATGTGCCACAACCCCATTCAGGTCTGTCGTAAATGCCCCCCACACAACATGGAATATATGTGTATGAAATATGAATAATTATATTCCACCCCTCGTAGCATGTTCCCTGAGAAACAACTGGGTATACCCTATATAATTCTGAGATCTACTCCTTTAGAGCTTTCACCCGATGTGCCACAACCCCATTCAGGTCTGTCGTAAGTGCCCCCCACACAACATGGAATATATGTGTATGAAATATGAATAATTATATTCCACCCCTCATAGCATGTTCCCTGAGAAACAACTGGGTATACCCTATATAGTTCTGAGATCTACTCCTTTAGAGCTTTCACCCGATGTGCCACAACCCCATTCAGGTCTGTCGTAAATGCCCCCCACACAACATGGAATATATGTGTATGAAATATGAATAATTATATTCCACCCCTCGTAGCATGTTCCCTGAGAAACAACTGGGTATACCCTATATAATTCTGAGATCTACTCCTTTAGAGCTTTCACCCGATGTGCCACAACCCCATTCAGGTCTGTCGTAAATGCCCCCCACACAACATGGAATATATGTGTTTGAAATATGAATGATTGTATTCCACCCCTCGTAGCATGTTCCCTGAGAAACAACTGGGTATACCCTATATAGTTCTGAGATCTACTCCTTTAGAGCTTTCACCCGATGTGCCACAACCCCATTCAGGTCTGTCGTAAATGCCCCCCACACAACATGGAATATATGTGTATGAAATATGAATAATTATATTCCACCCCTCGTAGCATGTTCCCTGAGAAACAACTGGGTATACCCTATATAGTTCTGAGATCTACTCCTTTAGAGCTTTCACCCGATGTGCCACAACCCCATTCAGGTCTGTCGTAAATGCCCCCCACACAACATGGAATATATGTGTATGAAATATGAATAATTATATTCCACCCCTCGTAGCATGTTCCCTGAGAAACAACTGGGTATACCCTATACAATTCTGAGATCTACTCCTTTAGAGCTTTCACTCGATGTGCCACAACCCCATTCAGGTCTGTCGTAAATGCCCCCCACACAACATGGAATATATATGTTTGAAATATGAATGATTGTATTCCACCCCTCGTAGCATGTTCCCTGAGAAACAACTGGGTATACCCTATATAGTTCTGAGATCTACTCCTTTCGAGCTTTCACCCGATGTGCCACAACCCCATTCAGGTCTGTCGTAAATGCCCCCCACACAACATGGAATATATATGATTGAAATATGAATGATTGTATTCCACCCCTCGTAGCATGTTCCCTGAGAAACAACTCGGTATACCCTATATAGTTCTGAGATCTACTCCTTTAGAGCTTTCACCCGATGTGCCACAACCCCATTCAGGTCTGTCGTAAATACCCCCCCCCCCCCCTACACAATATGGAATATATGTGTATGAAATATGAATAATTATATTCCACCCCTCATAGCATGTTCCCTGAGAAACAACTTGGTATACCCTATATAGTTTTGAAATCTACTCCCTTAGAGCTTTCATTCGATGTATCACAACCCCATTCAGGCCTGTCGTAAATGCCCCACCCTACACAATATGGAATATATGTGTATGAAATATGAATAATTATATTCCACCCCTCGTAGCATGTTCCCTGAGAAACAACTGGGTATACCCTATATAGTTTTGAAATCTACTCCCTTAGAGCTTTCAACCGATGTATCACAACCCCATTCAGGTCTGTCCAAAAAGCCCCCCATTCAGGTTTGAATTTTTAAGAATTTGCGCAAAGTTCCGACCCTCGTAGAATCTTCCCTAGGAAATAAATGAATATTGTCTAAACAGTTTTGGGTTCTACTCCACCAGACCTTTAATTTGATGTACCATAACCCCATTCAGGTATGGCCAAAATCAAAATATGGCCCCCTGTTTCTTAGACTTATTGAATTTTGCCAAACTTCAGCACCTCGTAGCATGTCTCCTGAGAAACAACTGGATATACCCTGTGCAGTTTTGAGTTCTACTCCTCTAGAGCTTTCGCGTGATATATCACAACCCCATTCAGGTCTGTCCGAACTGGCCCGCAAGGTGGCCTAAATATGGGTGTTTTTGTTACACCACAATTTTATTCTGGAGACATATTTTTTAATATTTTTTGTTTAAAATTTTAAACAGTTATGTTTTATTTAATAAAACATTAAAATGTATTTTTATAAACGCTTTTTTCCGTAAAAAAAGTCATATTAAATAAACTCAACTTTCTTTACAGTGTTTGGAATATATTTAACAGACATGTGGGACGTATCTAACTGACGAATTTATCTTCACACCCTTAAACATATAAGCCGCCTACATTTACTATAAATTGATGTTAATGTTAAGTGTAGACGGGAAGTAACGATTAGTTTTCTTATCGGGGATGAGTTTAAAATAAGGGGACGTTTATGAAGGCTCAATAATAATACGGTTACACCAGTCTATACATGAAAAAACTGAGCGTTTTTTCTGGATTAATTTTTATTTTTTTAGCAAATAATGAAATAAAAGCAAGAAATTATGAAACACATTAAATTCTTTAAAAGTTTTTGTTGTTATATTCCATTTTTTTAAATGAAAAAAATTATTACGCGGATAATTTTAGTTGTACATAATTTTATTGTGCCATTAAAATAAATTTTTATTTAAATTTTTTTTTCTTCCCTTTTGTATTGGAAAAGAAAATGGTCCCAATATGATGAACTAAAATGAAAAATGTATTTTAGTTATAAAATGGAACTTATGTTACGGCTGTTTCGTTTATGAACTTTTATTACGGCCTGTTGACATTTGTTAATATTGATATGATTTTTAAAGATATGAATATATAAATATATATATATTTTTTTGATCACTAATAAGCATTATGAACTGATTAGATGTAAATTTTTTCTGTACTACAGCGGAAATCAAAGAGGCCGTTTTAAAGAAAGAAAAGAATTTGACAATTGCGAACATAAAAATGTCCATTCAAATATATCTAACGATAAGTTTGACTACTGCTGATGGCTTTTCTTTCTTCATTTTCACAAAATTTCTTGATGAAATTAATGAATTTTAGCCAATTATTTTTATACCTAAAAAATCCTGTTAGCTTTACCAGTTAGGTAACCAGATTATTAAAATTTACGACTAGTTTAGACTAATAAAAAAAAAGCGTATTATATTCTGTTACACCTGTTATACCCACCATAATAACTTTTTCTGTACCACCATAATTTAAGATATCACCTTAAGTGGGCAGATTACGCCCATTTTTGTACAAAATTTCGTTGTCGTACATGCCATTATTTTTTAAGTAAAACTAAAGTAAAAACTTTTAGTTGTTTGTTTATGTAAATTGTTTACTTCAAATTAGATAATTTTCGCCGCCCAGTTATGAGCAGTTTTTTTTTTTTTTTTTTCATTTACAGTTGGATTACGGTTTTGGAAAAATGATGCGCATAAGTTGATGCGTGATAAGCTGAATACGAAAAAAATATTTAAAAAATTTATACATTTTTCCTCAGTTCCCTACCCGCGATTAAAAATTTTAAGTCTGGTACATTTTAACCAAAATATGATTTTATGCTTATTACGGGAAAAATTTTTTTGAATTTTTCTCCATGGGATTTTGTTCTACTAAAAGACTAATATTTTATACATATATATGGATGGAGAAAACGTACACAAGAAATTTAATTTTTAAAATGTTGTAAAAAAAATCTTATTTTATTTGTTAAGAAGATAAATTTGAACATTATTTTTTAACTTTTACTGCGATGTCACGCAGCGACAGCCATTGTGGGCCTAGACATAGGTTTGGTAAGTTATATGTAATGACGTCATTATATCCAATCGGGATCCAACATAGGCTATAGCCTTCGAATCCCGTACTATTTGTGTGTCAAATTTCGTGAAAATTGATTTACCCTTTTAAGTCTGATTGACATGACAATGGAACTGATATTTTCAGTGTTATAGTTATTAATTTTTCTATAGTTATAATTTATGTCAGCTACCACTTTCCCTAGACCTATCAGATCTATCTTCGTCTCAATTGTGGATTTTCACAAATGGGGATAATACACCCAGCCCTAACCGAAAAATAAGGTAGCGAATGAAAGTAGAGATAGAAAGTGTAAACTATTTACTTTTCATTCTAGCGAAGTTATCACAGTGTTTTTGTTTTGATTATTTATTCTTTACCCCAAGTCTACACATAGACATTTAAACACAAAGTGGAGAAATATTGTTTAACATAAGCTGTCAAAATTATTGTTCTCTTTTTGCACTTTTTAACAAAAAAATGGTGCAAAATGAATTAATTTTGTTTTAAAATAAATGAAAATGCAAAAAAATTAAAATTTCCGGTAAAAAAGGACATTTTAACATCTATTAAGATAATTTTCCAGTTACTTGCCGACGTTATTTCTAATGTTAATAAAAATTTCTTTATATATACGTACAGTTAAGCATATAGCGTGTTAATTCAATATATTTATAAATTTCCTAATATTATGTTAGTAGTTTCAACTTGCAGTTGCTAATTTTTTTGATGTTTAAATACGGTTGTTGAAGCAAATGTTAAAGAAAACGATCAGATTTACACACGTTTTTAATAACACACAAAAACAAATATTCCATGTACCTGAAAGGAAAGGTAATGAGAAAATAAGAAATTAATGAAAATATATGTATGCTACTTTGAAGTCATAGAAATTTTAACAGAACATTTTAACATGATGTTTTAACATTATCTCTTATCTAATAAAGACTCTCCATTGCAGAATGATGCTGTAAAAATTTCATGAAAATCGATCCTCTATTAAAAAACATTCAAGTACGTATACATTTATGTTTTCATAGTATTTTGCGCGGCATTCGTAGTGAAAATTTAACGACGAGAAAGTCGTTTCGATTTCAATTCTTTTTGTTAATTTATTTTCACTTGATCCAAAACTCCTTTAAACAAAACAAAAAGAATTAAGGTTCTTTATTTTAACTAAAAAAAACTTCAAATAAATATAAAATATACACTTTTTATGCGAGGCAAAACTAAACAACATTTTTGATATGTTAAATATAAATGTTAACTGCATTAATATTTAGTACCATATACCTAATTTTTTAAAACTTTTGCACATTCGTGTGGCATAGAGACATTTCAATTTGAAAACTCTGCTCAGAAATTTTAATCCTTGCAATTTCATCTAGGTGGGAAATTTCGTCTTTTGTCTTTAGATTATACGCGTATTGTTTCGCGATCTACAATTTCACATATGAACCAAAATATATTTTCTGTGAGATTATGATTAAGTAATTGTCTCAACCACTTAAAAAGTGAGACTTTTTGGTCATCACACTTTTTCAGTCAATTATATGGGTTTTTAGAGGTTATTGCTATGTTGATACCTCCACATAACGGGAATTTCATCTTCCGTATATGGAAGAATGGTATCTTTTTGGTCCATGGTTAGATATAAAATGTTTCTTTATTTCATTTATTTTATTAATTGGTCCGATAAATTGACCGGCAAAATACAATGTACCCCCAAATGTCCCTCCAAAAATGTTTGAAGAGATGAATTAGCTGTATCTTCCCGTTCAGCTTAGCGCTTTAGCGTATGCACAAATCCTTCAACTTTTCCGTTTGAGCTCGAGTGAAAACATACAGTTCTAGTGTGTTGCACAAGTTTTGGAATTGCTACGAACAAAACTATGTCCCGTGTTCTGAAACTATTTCCAAATTGTGCGCAATATTCGTTCATAATCCTTATTGTTGCTAATGTTGTCATTGTTGGTGTTTCGTAAATAGCAGGTATTTAGAAAATAAATCAACAATAACTAACTTCACAGGTCCAGCATAATCAATATAGATCCTCTCAAGGGGTCGTGATGTTATTGGCCATGAACCAAGACAGTTTTGACATTTTCTGACATACTTTTCAATTTGCTTGTCAGTACAAGGCCAGTAAATATAACTTCGGGCGATTGACTTACATCTTTCTACTGATAAGTGTTCTCTGTGAAGTTGTTTGAGTACCTTTTGTCGATATGGGTCTGGAATAATAACACGATTATTAAACATCACACAACTATCTGCCGCCGACAAAGATTTCTTTCGATTAAAGTATGGAAGTATAGAAGAATCAAAATTCTTACTACTTTCAGGTCTACCGGTATTTATGTGCAGAATGACTGTTTACAGAGTGTCACCATCTTTTGTACCTGTAACTATCATGTTAAAAGAAACTGGTAACGTTGATTCTACTTCATCCAGATATTTGCGAATATCTTTCGCTTTCTTTGCTTAAATTTTTCCAATGATTCATGGCATTCTGAATTCCAGTTAAATTGATTTTCCTTATTTAAAAAATCATCAAGGGGCTTTCGAAGATTGCGAATGTTGTTAACAAATTTGCCATAATGATTGATTGAGCCCAAAAGAGAACATACTTCAGAAATATTCTGTGGAGTCTTCACATTCTTAATGACTGGAATTTTTGCATTATCGGGTCGAATACCATTGTTGTCAATAATCTGTCCAAAATATTTGATTTTCTTTTTAAAAAATTGGCATTTTTCAAAGTTGATACAAGAACCAAAGTCTTGAATTTTCTGTAAGAGCAGATTAGGATTATTTTTGTGTTCAGAAATTGACTTACGTGCGAGCATGATGTCGTCTATATATGCTTTGGAACCATCTATACCATCTTTGGAAGACTCCTGAAGCTTAGTTTATGCCAGGGGTCAATCGTTTAAATCTGAATAAACCTTTGTGAGTGTTTATTGTGAGAAGTTCTCTGCTGTCATCACCCACTTCAACTTAAAGGTAGGCATCTTTCTGACTACTATTGGTACAGCATACTTTATGTGTCTAAAGGTGGTATTATTTTCGCGTCTTGTAGCCTTTGTAGTTTCCTTCGAATCTGTTAGTAGTTGTATATGTACTGTCATCATAGTACAAAGTCCCAGTCGGCTATTATCAACGAATGTAATCTGGCGACATCAATTAAATATAGGTTTGTCCCAGTCCATTCCCATGATATTTAGCTGATTTATATCTGTGATATAACCATTGATTATTTTTGTAACTCATTCATTGTAACGTCACATGTGAACATTACTAGGAGGTCGATTTTGGTCGTAATTGCGTCCCTAGCACTGTCCTTTGTTGCATAAGCAGTTGGTTTTCCAATGCATTCCCATGTCTCGACAGAAATAATTGATATATCCGAAGCGGTATCAATCTGAAGTCGAATAGAGTGATTATTGATCGTCACTGTTGAATATTTACGAAGTTTCTGGAATTGAAACTTCTTTGTTGTGAAAACGGTTTTTTCTTAAATTTATGTTTGTTTTCACTGTGTTTTGTTGATTTTGTTCGTTTGGCGCTGGAACAATCCTTGTGTATAATTTGATGACATTTGATGCATTTATGTTGACATATTGGGCAGAATTTTATATAGTATAAATCCCCGCAGAGCCAGCATGGAGTTTTTGGCAGTTTATGATTTTTGTTGTTGTCCATTTTGTTAACGGATCATAAGGATATTGATTGATATTCAATCATTGAGTTGACTGATTTTAGATCCGGTATACGCTGCGTTTCGTCGACCATCTTATCCAAGTTAGTAGTGTCAGAAAATTCATCGAAAATTTTCAGCAATCGGACTCTAATATCAGTGTCTTTTCTTGATCTAAGACCTAATACGAAGATTTTATTTCAATTGATCGATTTTGGGATCCGTCACTATAAATAGTTCGCATTGTAGATTCACAAGAATGGCGTACTCTTTAAAATCGTCACTGTATACTTTTGAAAACTGTAGATATTTGTAGCATTGGGAAACCTATGTCTCCGCTTTGCAAAGGAGTTTGTTTAATTTGTCAACTGTGTCTTTTAGAGTCATATGTTGGCAGCACGTAGTTTGAAAATCTTTCGTGGACTTGGTTGAGCATTTTCCAGCAAAGGTCGAAAAATTAGAAGACTTTGTGGATCATACACAAAGTCTGTCATTGAGTGTGCCAGTGACTCCATAAGTGCAGCTTTTGATGTACTCGGCGTTTGTGTAGTACTTGTACGAACTGTTCCGTGATGGTTTGTTGGTGCATGGTGTTCAAAGACTGTTTATTTAAATTGTAATAATATAAACTTTAATTCATATAATGAGATGTGCCCTTGTCGGCTTGCTACAACAAACTGTAAAACAGTTACAAACATTTTAATATTGTTACGTTTTTACCTTTTAAAAACGGTTGTTTATTTCCTTTAAATAAACTTGTACTTTGATTGCAAATAACAGCAGTTTAGTAGTTTAAAAATTGTAACGACTCTTTATTTTATTTAAAAATGTACAACAATACAGTTTAAATAGTCACTTTGTGTTTTAATACACACACACTTAAATTACACACTTTAATAATGTACAAGATTATACAGCCAAGGTAGTTAATATGTCTTTACTTAACGACGCTTCCAACTAGACTGACTCAATGGTGTTCTCACGGCCAATTTATATACACTGTATTACCTACTAGATGTTTCTTGAAAGCTCCATTTCTTTCTACAATGTTCTTAACGGACAAACTAGAGCTTGTGATGTTAATGTTAGCAGCTTAAACATTTAGTGTTGCCATACTTAAAAACAATGGTGAAAGCTTTTTATTCAATGTTGTATGTTTAGAACTATGTTAATAATTTTTACAGATATGTTAACTGCTGTTAACATAAACTGAAATGTCTGGAAGCATTGAGAAAGATTTAAACCAGCCGTTAAAACCGTTATATTTGAATTCAAGTACAATTTCGTAACACTGCCCCCGCTTAAGCCTGTTCGTCCCGAATAGGCGTGAATTCACTTTTCCCATAGGCAGCTAGTCGTTCTAGATGTACGACCTTCATTTTAGATCTCGGGCTCTTTTCTTTCTGTATTCTGTACACCACGTCGTTTAATTTCTTAATCACTTTGTATGGTCCATCCCAATGGGTTTGTAGTTTGGGAGACAGTCCTTTCTTACGTTGTGGGTTATACAACAGTACAAGCTGGCCTTCGTTAAATCCTTCAGAATTCGCTGCTCTATCGTATCTGGCTTTCATTTTATCGCTGGTCATTTTTATTCGTCTGCGTACGAATTCATGTACTTCGTTCAGCTCATCTTTCTCTTGGGAAGTGTTTTCCTTATTTGTTGATGAGGGCTTAATACCGAATTCTAAATCACCAGGCAACTTGAGTTCTGTCCCGAAGACAATTTTTGCAGGTGTTCGAGAGGTTGAGTCATGAACAGCTGATCTGTATGCCAATAGAAATTTCGATATGTGTTCATCCCAGTCCTTCTGATGTGCACTGACCACTTTTCTTAAATATTCCTCCTGAGTGCGATTGAATCTTTCGACCATGCCATCAGATTGAGGATGCAGTGGCGTTGTTCTAGTTTTTCTTATTCCGTATAACTCGCACATTTCCTTGAATACGGCAGATTCAAAATTTCTACCCTGATCAGAATGCAACTCCAGTGGAACACCATAGCGGCACACCCAGTTGTTCACAAATACTCTTATAACCGTTTTAGCTTCTTGATCAGGTATGGCATATACCTCTGGCCATTTGCTGAAATAATCCATAACCACTAGAACGTAACGATTTCCGGCATCACTGACGGGGAAAGGGCCTGCTACATCCATTGCAATCCGCTCGAATGGCGCCCCTGAGTGAACAATTGGCTACCCAATCGGCTACTGCTTGCTGACAACCCACCCAATAAAAACGTTGTTTTAACTTTTCTAAGGTTTTTGTCACATCAAGATGACCACCACTGGGACCGTCATGGAACTCTTTCATTACTTCGTTTATTTTAGAGGATGGTACTACAATTAGATTTGTCACTGTTTTACCGTCAGCTCTTTCCCATATGCGGTATAAGCAGCCATTTAACAACTGTAGACTATTCCATAGGGCCCAATATGATTTCATCAGTGGACTTTCGGCGGATATTTCATTGCGGGCTGGCCTTCTACCTTCTTCTTTTGCCGATATTATTTTTGCCAGTATGTGGTCATTTCTTTGCGCTACAGACCAATCTTCACTGGACTATATATGAATTAGTCGAACATCGACGATTCCTTCCTTTTCCTCGGTTTTTGCACAATGCTTACATTCCACGTTGCAGGGCCGTCTTGACAGCGCGTCCGCGTTACCGTGTTTCAAACCCTTCCGGTGCTCGATGCTAAAATCATAGCTCTGAAGCCGCTCTATCCAACGAGCCAGTTGTCCTTCAGGTTGTTTAAATTGCAGCAACCACCTGAGGGCAGAATGATCGGTTCTCAGTCGGAAGTGTTGGCCATACAGATATTTGTGGTAATGCTTCACACACTCTAATACTGCCAAAAGTTCTCGTCACGTTACACAGTAGTTTCTTTCAGGCTTCGAAAGCGTTCGGCTGAAGTATCCAATGACCCTTTCAGTGCCACCGACTACTTGTGAAAGTAAACCGCCTATTCCGTATCCGCTCGCATCGCTATCTACCACAAATGTTTCTCCAGGTATAGGATATGACAAAATTGGTGCCGTACATAATAGACCCTTGAGCTTCTGGAATGCTAGTTCTTGTGCTTCACACCATTGGAATGATTGTGACTTCTTGGTCAGCTCATGTAAGCTTGCGGCTACATTGGCGAAATTCGGGACAAATCGTCTGTAGTATGTGCAAAGGCCAAGAAAACTACGCAATTCGTGGAGATTTCTCGGACGTGGCCAGTTCTTAACAGCAATTATCTTTCATCTGTTGATATTCCGTCTGCTGTTACGCGATGTCCCAAATATTTGACTTCTTTCTGGAACAACGCACACTTCTTTACACTGAGTTTGAGTCCAGCCGCTGATATTCGTTTAAGGACTTCTTCAAGGTTATTCAGATGTTCATCAAAAGTCTTACCCATAACAATTATGTCATCGAGATACACCAAGCATGTCTTCCCGTGAAGTCCTTCCAATACCTGTTCCATTAAACGCTCGAATGTGGCTGGAGCATTGCAGAGTCCAAATGGCATCACATTAAACTGCCATAAGCCATCACTCGCGGTAAAGGCGGTTTTTTCCTTGTCTTTTTCTGAAATATCTACCTGCCAATAACCACTTTGCAAGTCCAATGTGGAGAACCATTGTGTTCCAACTAGTGTATCCAGGCTGTCGTCAATTCTTGGTAGCGGGTAGCTGTCTTTCTCGGTGACGTCATTCAGTTTTCTATAATCGACGCAAAATCTAGTGCTGCCGTCTTTCTTCTTAACTAAAACAACAGGCGAGCTCCAAGGACTTGAAGATGGTTCGATTATACCGTTCCGCTCCATTTCATTGACCAACTCCTTCACTTCACTTCGTTTTGCTAGAGGAACACTTCTGGGCGCCTGCTTTATTGGCCTCGCTTCACCAGTATTTATTTAATGCTTCACAATTGCCGTTCTACCATGGCTTTGACTTTTTATAGCGAAGACGGAACTATATTTCTTCAGAATCTGTTTGGCCTTATTTCTGTCTGGCGGCGCTAATCCTTCTACCCATTTTCCCACATATTCCGCTAGTAGCTCGTATTCTTTGGTGGATTTATTGGCAGGTTGCGGGTTTTTCTCGCAATTGATTACTGCCTCTGCTGAAGTGCATTGACCTATTTCGGAATTTGGCTTAACGACTTTTTCATAGCTGGACAGGTTAAGCATTCTTACAGGAACTATTTTGTTGTTGCAGGGTTTAACGAGAGCTTTTGCTGTTACAAGATCACTTGTTATTTCTGCTGGTTCTACCACCCACAAACTGTTGTCCTCACAATCTCCCTCCATACGAGCCCATACTAAAGTTTCTGACTGTGGTGGTAGCTTCTGATGCTTGACGGTAACTAGCTTTTTTACTTGAATCCTATTTTCATATCCGACGTCAAGGGGTATCTCCATATTTCGCCAAATCATAACTTTTTGTCCCATATCCAAAGTAATGCCATGGCTAATCATGAAATCAGCACCAATGATGACTTCGTCCACAATGAATACATGATTGACGGTAACGTTGGCAATGGCTAATTTCACATTTACTTTACCATAGACCGTGGCCGGCTCCCCAGTAGCTGTGCGCAGGCTTACCCCACATAATGGTTCAATTGTTTTCTTGACTAAATCTGGCCTGACGATAGACTGTGATGCCCCGGTGTCTACAGTAAAAACGTGCTTCTGACCGTTGATGTACCCCGAAGCAGTAAGATTGCTATTTTTCTGTTGCATTACGGATATGGAGATGGTGGGGCCCTCAGATGTGGGAGCTAGCTCTTGCCCCATAGTGCCAGCTCGTTTTAGTTTAAAGGTGATTCTTGTGATGATTGATGATTTGACTGCCGGTTATTTCCTTGAGGCGAGGCAGATCTGGTTTGTTTTCTTGGTGCTTTGCAGTTTCGCTGAATATGACCCGATTTACCACAGTTATAACATCTTATTCTAACTTTACTTTGCTTATCATTAAACGCCTCCAAAACTTTTTTTAATTCGTCGACTATATTTCTCTCATTATCAGCAATAACTTCAACATTTCGCACCTTGCATATTTGCGGATTTGAAATTATTTTCGCCGTTTCTTGCGCCAGTGCGAATGATATGGTTTCAGTAAATGATGGTTTAGGTGTGGCACAAACCGTGTGTTTTATTTCTCTATCTTGAAATGGTCCAAAAACGGGCTGTTTTCACCTGGATAAGTAAGCTGCAGCAAACGTTCGAACGTTCGATTTCCAACGCAAAGTCTTGTAGCGTCTCATTGGGCTTCTGCACTCTACCACGCAATTCCATTCGGTATAGTTCCTTTTTATGTTCACCAGCGTACTTACGTTGTAGCGCCTCCATTATATCATCATAACTGTTTCTGTTACATGCTGGCACGCTTTCAAGAACTACTGCTGCATTTCCTTTTAAGGCCAATATCAACTCTATAGCTTTTTCTTCGTCGTTCCACATGTTTCTAATGGCAATTGTATCAAACTGGAACTTGAACACATTAAATGGTGTGGTGCCATCAAAACTAAGGGCCTTTATTCTACTAGAGGATTCTGGAATAATTCGCACCTGTCCATCTTGGCATTGAAGATTATTCATCTTTATTTCTAGATCATGTAGTTTTTTATCAACACCTTTGGATATTTCATTCTCTAAATCGGACAGGCAGCTCTCTAAGTCGGACAGCTTTTTATCAACTTTATCAACGACTTTGGCTTGTATATCTAGACAGCTCTCTAAGTCGGTCAGCTTTTTATCAACGACGTTGGCTTGTATATCTAGACAGCTCTCTAAGTCGGACACCTTTTTATCAATGCCATCCACTCTGCTGTTTATAACTTCCGAAATTTGTTGAAGTTTCTCGTCTGTCGCTCTAGAAGTTTCTTTAACTTCAGCAAGAAGTTTCTCGTTATTTACTTTAGAAGTTTCTTTAACTTCAGAAAGTAGTTTCTCGTTGGCTTTTTTAAATTGCTCCATCATAGCAGCAAACATTGTGGATAAATCCGGGCTGTTTGTTGTTGCACGGGTAGAAACTTCCAATTCTTCTTTATACTCGAATTCGTAAGTTCCGATGTCAATATTACGCCGCTTGAATTCATCTATCAGCCTCTTTTGTAATTCTGCTTTATTACCAGCTGTAGGTAACTCCAACTTATTCAATTCTCTCTTAAGTTGCTCCACTTTCAGCTCTTCAAACTTCATGACTGCTTATTATTTTGCAATCCCACTTCTGACACCAATTGTTACGTTTTTACCTTTTAAAAACGGTTGTTTATTTCCTTTAAATAAACTTGTACTTTGATTGCAAATAATAGCAGTTTAGTAGTTTAAAAATTGTAACGACTCTATATTTTATTTAAAAATGTACAACAATACAGTTTAAATAGTCACTTTGTGTTTTAATACACACACACTTAAATTACACACTTTATACAGCACACTTTAATAATGTACAAGATTATACAGCCAAGGTAGTTAATATGTCTTTACTTAACGACGCTTCCAACTAGACTGACTCAATGGTGTTCTCACGGCCAATTTATATACACTGTATTACCTACTAGATGTTTCTTGAAAGCTCCATTTCTTTCTACAATGTTCTTAACGGACAAACTAGAGCTTGTGATGTTAATGTTAGCAGCTTAAACATTTAGTGTTGCCATACTTAAAAACAATGGTGAAAGCTTTTTATTCAATGTTGTATATTTAGAACTATGTTAATAATTTTTACAGATATGTTAACTGCTGTTAACATAAACGGAAATGTCTGGAAGCATTGAGAAAGATTTAAACCAGCCGTTAAAACCGTTATATTTGAATTCAAGTACAATTTCGTAACAATATAAAAAACTAAAAGTAGTGTTGCATGAGGCGGGGCGTTTTCATGCCTTAGGTTAGGTAAGTTGGTATATATATATATATATATATATATATATATACCAACGGAGCCGTTGTTTAATAATTCATTTGCATTTATAATTTCTTTTTTTAACTTTTAAATTCAAATTCTTTAATTAAAATAATAATCTTTGTACTTTTATTAAAATAAACATTTGTTTTGTTTCATTGAAAATAAAATTACCACATTTTAACTGAACCACAATTCAAATATTTGCCGTATTAGTGTTTGTTATTTTCTGAGAACGTTAGTAAAATAGAAAAGAAAAAAACTGTAACTTTTAAACACAACAGCAAAAATGTATGCTTTGGGTGATCGTCAGAACAGACAGAGACTGAGAGAATTCGTTGGTTTTGACTACGACGAAGATGACGAACAGTTTTAAAAGATAACTAAATACGTTGAGCAAAATTTGATCAGATTTGGTGTCAATATGCAACATTCTGTCTTTAGATTATGACGTTGATGACTTGTTTTTACATATATTCAAAAACATGCGTAACATAGTGTCTACATTAAACAATTTTTTATCAAGACAAACGTCAAACTTAACGCGAATTTGTGGAAGGTGGCAATAGTTGCACAAAAACAACAATATGGCGTCTCCATTATTGTTTTTTATATATGCAGTTTGGCAACTGTAACAACCAAAATAATAATCAGATGTTTAACAAACGTTGCCTTGTATATATTCATACTGATTTTGACGTTTGTTTTGATAAAAATATGCCTAATGTAGACACTAGGTAAAGGAAATTTAATAACGAGACAAACGATGTAGACGACGATAATGAAAGTGATGAAGCAGAGGCTTACGACAACGACGGTGAACATGCCTAACGACGTAGACGATGATGTTGGCAGCGGTAACGCAGTAGTTAAATGTGAAAGAGAAGTACCATATAAAATGTTAACGACGGCTACAGTGTTAATGAAAAAAAAAAAAAAAAAAAAATAAAGACGTACATAGAACAAAACTTTACAAGAACAAAAAAGTAAATGAGAACGACGGTGACAAGAAAAATCAAACATATTCAATGGAACAGTGTAACGTATCGTTTATTAATATGCAAAGATTCTCAATCAATTTCCGTGATATCGAAAATTCAAATAGATCATTTGATGGATGTCGCAGCATTCCAGTTAATGTTTGGATTACTGACTTTGAAGAGACTTTAACAGCAATGTATTGGGACGAATTTCAAAAGTTTATTTTTGAAAAAAAAAAAAAAAAAATCACTCGGAGGCTTGGCAAAATTATTTATTGTTAGCGAAAGAGGTATAACAACATGTGTTAAATTAAAGTAGGCATTAATTAATGAATATAAAACTACAACCAACAGTGCCCAACTACATAGAATGTTAACCGAACGAAAAATGAACAAGGATGAGAATATTTTTTGAAAATGAAGGAAATGACTTCACGCGGCAACATAGAAGATAGTGCTTTGATGCAGTACGTTATTGATGACATAAAAGACTTGACTATTAATAAAACCATATTATACGGTGCATATAATTTGAATGATTTTAAGGAAAAACTTAAATGTTATGATACGATGCAGGAAAGCAACAAACTACAACAAAGGTTGAACTAAAAGAGAAAAACTATTCTCTATTATGACTGGTGAAAAGAGGCATACATCCGAAAATTGCAATTACAAGGAAAAAGGAATTAAATGCTTTAGTTGTAATAAATTTGGCCACATTTCCAAAGAATGACCAATTGAGGTAGAAAAGGAAAACGTGCGGCAATTAGCTCTTGAGAATGTTATGAAAGTAAATGTAAAATTCGCAGACCAATGTTGGATGGCTTTGTTTGCTACTGACAGCAAACTTAATATCGTGACGGAAAAGGTATACAATTCGTTGAATAATACTGAACGAGCGATGGTAGGATCTAAGCAATAGACAATTTTAAGGCTAATGTTGATATCGAAGATGAACCATACGATTTAACTTTTAATGTGTTTCCATTCGACTGTATTGATGTTGAAGTGATGCTGGGAAACGAATTTTGTTCATTTGCTGAAATATGTATTAAACCCGATGCCCTGAAAATAGGAAAAGTTAAGCATTAAATTGCTGAAGAGGCACATAGTATCATGTTGATGGATATTTGTGTTGACGACAAGATAAGCAATATTAATATTGATGATATAACTAGTGATAAAGCTAAACGTGAGGTAGTGTAGATGATCTCTAACTATAAGCCAAACAAAAGCAAAACAACTAACGTTGAAATGCGTATAATTCTGAAAGACGAGAAGCCTATATTTTGTAATTCCAGAATACTACCAATAAAGGAGGGATGCTCGAACAGTGGTTAAAAATTATAGAGCCATCAGAATCAGAGTTTTGTAGCCCTATTGTTTAAGCAAAAGAGAAATATTCTACCCCAAGACTGTGTATTGATTTCAGAAGAATAAATAAATTAATCGTAAAGGACCGCTATCCCTTACCGCTTATTAAGGATCAACTCGATCGTTTGCAGAATGCTCTAATTTTTGTTACCATCGACTTACGTAATGGTTTCTTTCAAGTATACGTCATTCGTAACGAATAGTGGTCAATACCAATTTCGGAAGATTCCGTTTAGTCTATCGAATTCGCCGTGAAGTAATAGCCTTACCATACATTGATGACAACATTATTCCGGCAAAAAATGAAGAGGATGCTCTACTCAACTTAAAGCGTGTATTAGATCTCGGCAAAGATTACGGTTGAATATAAATATTAAAAAATTTAATTTCTTAAAGAAAAGAATCCAATTTCTACATCACATTATTGAGAATCAGAATGTATCAACATCAATCGAGAAGACAGCCGCTATGGTCAAATATCCAGTATATCATAATGTTAAACAGCTCGAAAAGTTCCTTGGTCTCGCAGGCTATTTTAGAAAGTTCATACCTAATTTTTTCAATTATTGCCAAACCAATTACCGACCTTACGAAGCAGAGTTTGTATTTGGAAATGAACAGATGACAGCGTTTAACACACTAAAAACTATTTTAAGTAATCGCCAAGTGATAATCTATTACATCCGGTATACTACATGAGCAAACAGACTACCGAACAAGAACGAAACAAGAAGTCATAGAAGCATTGATAAAATTCAGGGTGTATTTGATTGAGTTGAAATTCAAACAGACTGCAATGCTTTTACGAAGACGTTAGACAAAAAATATTTGTGTACGAGGGTCGTTCGATGGATACTCTTTTTGCAAGAAAATGATTATATTGTGGAACATCTACCACGATCTCAAATGCGGCATGTAGACGCTCTAAGAAGACATCCCATTATGATCATAGCCGAAGATAGTCTAATTTCGAAAATCAAATAAGGACGAAGACGTCAGAATCATCAAAGTCATTCTTAAGGAGAAATCGCTATATAATAATTATATCTTGAAGGGAGGCGTATTATACAAAATTGCTGACAATGAATTGCTACTAATATCAAAAGGAATGTACACGTAAATTATAAAGGAGGCACACGAAGGTCATTTATACCGAAACTAGAAGAGAAAATACAGAATCACACAAAAAGAAGAATTACATCCACTATATATTTTTGGTAATCCATTCCAAATCATCTCAGATCACGGTTCGGCTTTCACAAGTGAAGATTTTAAGGCATATTGTGTGGAAGAGAAGATAAATCATATACTCATAACAACAGGCTTACCCCGTGCGAACGGACAAGAAGAAAGACTTAATAGTGTTATCGTATCCGTTTTATCGAAGCTCAGTATTGATGACCCCTCCAAATGGTACGAATTCGTGGGAAGAGTTCAACAAATTATTAACTCAACATACCATAGAAGTATTGGAACCACCTCATTTGAAAAGTTGGCACTAAAATTAAAAATAAGGATGATATCCAATTGAAGAAGCTAATAGATCGAGAATTAGCAGCCACTTATGATAAACAAAATAACGAGATAAGGCAAGCGGCAAAGCAACAAATACTCGAAGTTCAAGCAGGGAAGAAAAAGAGATATGACCTCCGACGCAAACCGCCCAGACAATACAACCTAAATGATCTTGTTGCTATCAAAAGGTCATAAGTGGGATGCGGTCTCAAACTCAAGCCAAAGTATTTAGACCCGTATCAGATAGTTAAAATCAAGCAGAACGATACGTACGATGTAGTCAAATTCGGTGAATGCGAAGCTCAAAAACGTACCACAACATGTGCAGAATTTATGAAGCCATTGCCAGATGAAGTTGATGGATTAGACAGACAGGATGGTCTAGATGTGTACAGTAATGAAACTATAAGCTCAACGCCAACAGTGCAACACTAAATAGAAGTTTTTCAGTTTGCAACAAGACGCCCCGAAATAAAGACATATTGAAAACGGAACCAGTGTTTAATAATTCATTTACATTTGTAATTTCTTTTTTTTAACTTTTAAACTTAAATTCTTTAATTAAAATAATCTTTGTACTTTTATTAAAATAAGCCATAATGACGAATAATTTCGAATTTAAAAAGGCATTAAGAATGAATTTGATTCATTCATTCAGTCGATAACAAGTGCTCATAGTGTATGGTTGCTACTTGTTTTCTCTTCGCTTTCTAATTCGTTTTTCTGTTTTTATTAGTTCTCTTTATTTGCCTCATTTTACATAAAATCGCAACAACGTAATCAATAATCATGTCTTCCTCTTCAGGAGGGAATTATTATGATATTTTTGATCCATTACCAAAAAGAAAGAAAGACAATAATTCTCAATTCAACATTAACAATAATACAGATTTCCGAAAAATTAATAGTTCAAAACAATTAAACTTTAACAATAACCAGTGCCTAAAATTTGTAATTCTGAAAAGCCTTATACCTGACAAGCCTATTCAACAATTTAACATATTTTTGGTATCAAAAGCGCTAGAAGGCATATCAAACCTACACAAAAATTAACTTTTACTAGGGATGGAAACTTGTTAATCTTATCTAAAAATGAAGCACAAGCAAACCGATTTTTAAAAGCTAAAATATTAACTGGTATGTGCCCTATTGAGTGTAGCCTACATTCAACATTGAATACTATTAAAGGCGTTGTTTTTGCACTATTAAAGGCGCTATTTTTACACTAAAAGATTTAAATGCAGAAGAAATTAAAGATGGCTTAAATAACCAAGGTGTCGTAGACTGTACTAAAATAAATAAATTTATTAACAACAAAACTATTAGCACACTACTCCGTATTCTCTATTTTAATAGATACCAACTCACAAATGAAATAAAAATTGGCTTTTTAAATTGCAAAATTGATCCCAAACCCAATCCACACCGGTCACACAAGAAAATATTGCAAAAGCAACGAAAACTTCGACATATGTGTCTCTATAATACACGACCTTATTCTAAGCACTAGAATACAATGTATAAATTGCAATTATCCACACAAATCTACCAACAAAAAATGTCCAGTATACCAGCAACATAAAGAAATTTTTAAAATAAAAACTTTAAATAACTGTTCTTATAAAGAAACTACACAAAAAACAACAACTACACCCTCATTTGAAATTCCAACAGAAGATCTCCAAACTGAAAAAAAAACAAAACAAACATTGAATCACTCAAACAAATTTCTTCAATAAATATCTCTCACTCACACACAACTCAAACTTCTAACCAAACACCTAGTACATATAAAAAACCCAGCAATGATACTAACTCGCTATCCAAAACCCAAATAAAAGATAACAAATTATACAGAGATATATCTCTGACTAAATCTAATTCAATAACCGAAAACAAAACATCCACATCAGAAACACAATAACTAACTAAAATAACACACAAAAGAAATGAAATCGACACATCGGATCAACGTATGAATCTCTAACAAAATACCTACAACTATATTCCTTTCACAAACTGTAACCATGGCAGACTTCATCGCATTACTAGAAACCCAGAGAGCACACAACGCAATCAAAATACAACACCATAGTATCGCACAACACAACATCAATCACATGTAACACTGTTTTGCTTATTAAAAACAACATTAAAATCATTAATATCATTAATAGTTTTTCTATTGAAACCGAAATTTTTATTGGATTTAAACTAAAAATAATATCTATTTACCTCAACCCATCCCACACAATACCTAGAACCGAACTACAAATTCTATTTTAAAACAACAATACCAATACCATAATTGTGGGTAATTTCAATAGTCATTCAACATCATAGGGTTCTAGTTCTACTAACAACAGAGGTTATACATTAGAAAATATGTTATACAATTCTAACATGTTACTACTAAATGATGGCTCGCCTACAGACTTTTCAACCAGATCCACCTTTACCCACATTGATATAACTTTTACTACAGCGGATATATTTCCCCGTTTTGCTTGGTACACCGACAACTAACTTCACGGAAACGACCAGTTTTCAATCCATATTAAATTACAAATTCTATGCCTGCAGATAAAACTAATTTTCAAAGTCGTTTTATTATTGATAAAGCTAACTGGGTAAATTTTAATCACCTTGTTTCTAATAGACATCAAAGGAATTTAACCACTAACGTAAACAGAGAAGCAGCGTTTTTCCAAAAAGTTGTCCTATTTGCAGGCAACTCCTCAATACCCCATTATAAATTCTATAACATAAAGAAATATACATGCTGGCGGAACAGTGAACTTAAAACTCTACGTGAAAACAAACAGAAACTTTTTGATATTTTTAAAAAGAAAACAAACAGAAACTTTTTGATATTTTTAAAAAGTACCCAACCTCCATTTAAGTTAATGGACGCCTACAAAAAATCAAAATCTATTTTCAAACTGAAATGCAAAATTGAAAAAAGGGAATCTTTTTTCAACTTTACAAGTCAAATTAACCCCCAAACGCCTACGGCAAAAATCTGGAACAATGTTCGCAAACTAAATTGCATAAATACATACAAAAAAAAATCGACTTATTTCATACAACACAACCCTACTTTCAAGCCTAACCCTTTGCGGAAGTATGGTCCCAACATTTAAGTGAT
The DNA here is from genome assembly GCA_932274085.1 of Protocalliphora azurea. Taxonomy (NCBI): domain Eukaryota; kingdom Metazoa; phylum Arthropoda; class Insecta; order Diptera; family Calliphoridae; genus Protocalliphora; species Protocalliphora azurea. The sequence continues at coordinate 58,680,308 of OW026520.1, forward strand.
AACAATTTTAATCAATCATTTATTTCTTGTAAACAATCCACCCAAACATCTATAGATTACATACCATCCAACGCCGCTAAAATTCTAGAATTGAATTGAAATTAACACTAAATAGTCTAAAAGGCAAAACCCCTGGTTTCGATAAAATCTCATATCCAATGTTAAAAAACTTTGCCGCTGATATACTTTCGCACTTTGTTGAACTTTACAATCTGATTCTGTCCTCCGGCATTATCCCACAGCAATGGAAAATCTGAAACGTTATCCCTATACCTAAACCCAATAAAGATTCCATTCCGCTACAGTCGATGGTTACCGTCCAATTTTACCAATCCCCTGCACATCAAAAGTTGTGGAAAAAATCGTTGCAACAAGGCTTACTTGGTTTCTATTAAAAAAAAAAACAAGCTTATCTCAGTTCATCAAGTAGCTTTTAAGCCAAATAAAGGTACTATAACGCTCTAGCATATATAGACCATCTTGCGCAATTTCCCACCGAAATCATCTAACTATATTATCTATAGATTTTGAAAAAGCGTTTGACGGCGTAGGCATTCATACAATTATTTCCCAACTATAACAAGGGAAAGTTGGTCCAAAAATACTTAAATTTGTGTTTTCGTTTTTATCAAATAGGAAAATAAAGACAAGAGTTAATAATACATATTCATCAACACAACCTCCACAAAATGGGGTTCCTCAAGGTGGTTCTATTCCAAATTGCCACAAACAAGCTCAACAAAATATTATCAGAAAATAAGTTTCTTAAACATGTAATGTATACGGATGACCTATACATACAATGTAAGCATAAGGAAAATGTTGACATTCAAGTAGAAATTGAGCTACTCTTCACCTCTATAAATTATTGGTGTAGCACTACAGATTCTAAAATCTCTATTGCTAAAACAAGATGTCTTCATGTGTGTAAGAAAGGGATATGTAACAACTCCAACATTGCCATACAAGGCACACAAATTGTTACAGTCAATAGTAAAAATACTTGGTGTAATATTTAATAAAAACTTCTCGTGGTCTTAATCTAATTAAATGTCTCAATGCTAAAAAGTACAAACTCATCCAAATACTGCTATCAATATTGTACGCAGTACTATTTTATCTAAATTAGATTATGGTCTAATAATATACGGTGAAACATCAGCCTCTCAGATGAAAAAAATAACTCCAATTTACAATTCATCTATAAGAATAGCCCTGATGGCCGAATCCGGACTACAATAAAACATAGATTGGATAACTTAACCGCAAAGTTTATCACAAAAATTTTATTTCCTACAGAGCGACAACTTTTAAAACGCATTCAGAACATCTCAAGTCAATCTCAATTTCGATTTCCATCAACCGTTCGTCTGCCTCTTAATATGGCAATAGATCTTAACATACCACTTATCCCACAAAAATCAATCATACACTCCAACTGAACCACACTAAAAACTAAAAAGTTCTTGCTTCATTCACGATCTCATTGTGCTACCAAAAGGATCTACACCCAACAACAATTATATACCGCTATTCAAAGACATTTCTACTTTTTACATAACAAAAAGTTGAAAATACTTTACACTGACGGGTCCAAAACTTCAAATGCAACAACATTTGCGATAATCAACCACAATCTCGTAACAGACTATTTAGGAATACTTGACCATAGATGCTTAATATTTACCGCTGAATCTACGGCAATTCTACTCGCCCTCAAAAAGTACAAAAATATACGTGGCAAATTTATTATTTGCTCTGACTCAAAATCTGCAATTATTTCCAAGACAAGAGATATTCTTATCAAATTTAACAGTAAATTTAAAATCATGTGGGTCCCCAGTAATCTTTGGCTGATAAAGCTGCCAAATTTGCAACAAAAGCACCGATTTTAACTTATTCGTCTTCAAATAAATCTCACATTATACGCGCTATATTTTCTGTCACTAGAGCTAAAGAAGTAGCAAATTGGTCTAACTATCACCACCTTTACAAAACTTTTAATCCACATGGTTCAGCAGCATTATACCCAAATGAAATATCGAAACTTGATTTACCAAACGCGAATTAGAATAGGACATACCCTAATTACTCGCCAACATCTTTTTGCGAATTCATCACCTAATCTTTGTAATCTATGCAATTCAAATGAAATTTTAGACATTAATCATCTGATTTTTAATTGTAACTTTATTAACCAAACACAAATTATATTTTACGGCAAAATATGCCTACCAGAACTTTTAAAAAATATTAATATTTTAAATGTAAAAGCTGTCTACTATTTTAAGGCATTGCAATAAATACAATCAAATTTAATATACACTACTTTTAAAATATAGGTCGAAAGCCTCAGTTGTTAATATCTAATTACCTATATTATTTATACTCATAATTTATTATGTATATAAGTATTTTAACAGATAAATTACACTGTGCGACAAATGGTAGGGGTCAGTGATTGGGAAGGGTTCAAACTACCGAGGAAAGTTATATCGGTAAAAAAGAAGTTATACGTGTCCCGGTGTTTCGCTGTGTCACGTCTGGGAATCGAGATATATCGATTTGAAGTTAGTAACTATCATATAGGGGAAATTGTGACCTTTGGTGGTCTTTTTTTGACATAACTCGAGAACCACCAGTCCGATTTTGCTGCAACAAATTTCAGAAAATTAGGAATTACAATTCCTTTAATCTGTTCATACAACGTTTCGCTACATAAGCAACAGTTTCGCAGTTATAAATAAATGTATGAAAAAAAAAACTATTTTTTGCCTAAAAAATTGAATTTTTTTATTTTTAATTCATAAAAAATCCAAAACGGTAAAAAAAGTGTCAAGTCCTATTACTTTCACGTAAAGTCACATAACCTTTAAACAAAATTAGACATAGATCATGAAAATCGATGGACGCGTTTCGCTTTTATTCACAATTAAGTGAAGGTATGAATTTCAAAAATTTACTCGAGATATGCTCAAAATTCCTTGGAAAAATCATTGATCACTTTTTTTTATGATTGTCAGAATTAAAAAAAAAGTAATAAACAAAAGGTTATTTGATTTTTATGGTAGCGGTAACAAACTAAAAAACGGTCATAAATGTGCGTGGACAATTAAAAGGAAAGTGCACTTTTTTAATTATTTGGGTTTTTTCCGTTGGCTACCTGCATGATTTTTTTACACAAATTGCACCCACATTTATGATTGGTCATGTCTTAGAACGTTTCGAAAAATTTAAAACGCACACGAATCAGGTTTATAGCCACCCTTAAAAGATGCGCGAATTCATAAGTACCTCTCAGTAAAATATTGAAACTTACGTAGTATTTATAGGTATTCACTGATCGATTTTTGTCATTCAACAAGTGTCTCCGAACGCGTAAAGTACGGTTTTTTAAAGTGACGAAAAAGTATTAAAAATATAAAACCGAAATGAGTGCAAATTGTCCAGAAAATATCAATTTATTTTGTTACGTTTGTGGCAAAAGAGCTTTTTCAACAAATGCTGCATTACTCACTGAGCAAGTGGAGCGCGCTTTTAAACTTTATTTTGATTGCGAAATAATTCGCCGCGTTTCGTGGGTCCCAGACAAAATTTGTAAAACGTGCTACAATGGTCTTAACATGTGGATCCAAGGGAAACGCAGTTCACTTCGTTTTGGTGTACCAGTGATTTGGACTGATTCAGGAGAGCACAATTCCGACAACTGTTACGCTTGCGCAAACAAAATATGTGGAGTAAATCGTAAAGGCCTTAAACGAAGAGTTTACATATCTGTTAAAAGTGCATAAATACCTCTACCGCATTCGGATGAAATACCAATTCCACCGCTTCCAAGTCCTGACAGAGAAACTTCTTTTTCTATTGAAACAATGGATCAATCGGATTTCACCTATAAACCAACACCAGAAGCCGGCCCATCGAACAAAATAATTCCAATATCACAAGCAAGAATGGACAAGATTGTTGCAGAATTAAACCTTTCTCAACGTGAAGCAGAAAAACTTGCCCAGCTTTTGAAAGAAGGCAGCAATTTGGAGCCTAATGTCAAAGTCACCGGATATCGAAGACGACAATTGCTATTCCAACGGCACTACACACTCAACGAAGGGAACACATTTGTTTATTGCCACGATATAAAGGGTCTGATGGAGGCGATGGCCATTAATTATGTCGCAGCTGATTGGCGAATGCTCATCGATTCTTCGAAATCAGTAACTTTTAACGATTCGACAATCGCAAAACTTGTCAATAGCAATTGTTGTTTGCAGTAACGATTGTGTGATTCACTAAGTACTCTTAAACGATTGTATATAACTATTATTTCGTGTGGCAGCTCTCCACAAGGAAATGCCGAAATAAAAGTATGGTTCAAAACCAAATAAAAAAGAAAAACAAATCGAAGTTTGTTTAACAATTTTAAGACCGTGATTGATTAAATTATGTATTTGATATTGATTAAGATGTGTTTCTGTTAATGGTTTTCTTCAAAATGACCACTACTCCTAAAAGAAGATTCGGAAACGTAGAAGCACCATCTATAACGTGGAAGCACAGACTACAACCACAAAACAACGAATGAATCATTGGGTTGACTTTTTGGCTAATTTTTGTCAATATATTAACAACACAAAAATTTTTATCTTTAAGTTAACGCAAACAAATATCGTTAAAAGTGTTAGAGAATAACTAAATCGACAATTTTGTTGTTTACTAATTTTAACGATTCGATTATCGTTAAAATAAGTTACTGAATCGCACTACTGAAAGTCGTTTTGCTACATAAATATAAGAAAAAACCAAGCATTCCCATTGGCTACAGCACAGACATGAGCGAAACATACGCTTCCATGAAAATAATTTTGGATAAAGTTTGCTACACTGATCACATGTGGCGGATCAGTTGTGATCTGAAAGTCGTGGCGATGATAAGAGGTCTTTAAGGAGGCTATACGAAAAACATGTGTTTCTTGTGTCTTTGGGATACCCGATTTAAAGGAAACCAATACGAAACGCATGAGTGGCTTGCTCGAGATCCAACGGAGAAAAGACACAACTGCGTAAATGATCCACTGGTGCCAATGGAGAACGTCCTCATGCCCCCTCTCCATATAAAACTGGGAATCGTAAAAAATTTCATCAAGGCCATTGTGAAGCAACCGAAAATTCTTGATTGTTTGGAAAATATTTTCCCACGAGTCAGCGAAGCAAAATTGAAGGAAGGTGTTCTGAATGGGCCGGATATACGAAAGCTCATGAAATCAAAGGAATTTAAAGGTGCTTTAGACGGTAATGATTACTTTGCGTGGAGGGCAGTGAAGAAAGTCATACGATATTTTTTGGGAAGTACGCGAGCATACAATTACCCCGCTCTTGTGACCAAGATGTTGCACTACTTCCAGAAAATTGGAGTGAATATGTCTCTCAAAATTCACTTCTTGCATCACCATCTCGAATACTTCAGCAAGCAGCTAGCCTCAGAGTCGGATGAACATGGCGAGCGCTTCCATCAAGTGGCAATGCCAATGGAAACGCGACATAAAATCAAAAGCCTCGATTCGCTGGTGGCTGAAATTTGTTGGTGGTCGCAAAAGACGTACGATCCCGACAATGAAGATGAAGAAGAAGAATATACAATGGGAGTTTCCTTCGAGGGTAAGTCACAAAAATGAAGTTAACTGACTGATTAAAAACAATTGAATTTTTCCAGATGAAGACAGATCCTCATCCGATATAGACTATGAACAAGTGGGCGAACCACCACGCAAGAAAGTAAAGGGCGCAAACAAACGAAAATAAGTTTTGCGTTCATCGATTTTTATAACCTATGTATCTATGTAATAACCTAATAATTACCTGTAATAATTTTTAATTTTACGTGTTAATAATTATAATAAATAATATATAATAAATATTATCCAAATTCATTGAAACATAAAATCAATATTCTTGTCAAAATGAGATACCTTCACTTAATTGTGAATAAAAGCGAAACGCGTCCATCGATTTTCATGATCTATGTCTCATTTTGTTTAAAAGTTATGTGGCTTTACGTGAAAATAATAGGACTTAACACTTTTTTTACCGTTTTGGATTTTTTATGAATTAAAAATAAAAAAATTCAATTTTTTAGGCAAAAAATAGTTTTTTTTTCATACATTTATTTATAACTGTTGCTTATGTAGCGAAACGTTGTATGAACAGATTAAAGGAATTGTAATTCCTAATTTTTTTTTTAATTTGTTTCAGCAAAATCGGACTGACCACCAAAGGTCACAATTTCCCCTATATGATAGTTACTAACTTCAAATCGATATATCTCGATTCCTAGACGTGACTCAGCGAAACGCCGGGACACGTATAACTTCTTTTTTACCGATATAACATTTCCCGTTGGTTTCATCCCATCCCGATTTTGACTGTCGCATAGTGTTATTAATGCATTGACGCAGCTCCTAATAAAGCGTGAAAAAACAAACTGAATAAAATAGTTTTTTTCCGAAACATTAAAGAAAAATTACCATTATGCTAAAATATTTAATAGGAGATATCATATTTGATGTTTTGTAAATGATTTTGCTTTATCTAAAATAGTGCAAAAGAATATATATTTAGGGAAACTACAAATAAGCAATTGCATGTTTTTTTTTTTTTTTTTTTTTTTTGTACGTTGAGTGAAGCCATCGATCAAAGGTTTAAACGTTTCAAAACAAATAAATCATTTTGGCATCGATTTGTAAGTTCATATTTTTGCATTTAGCGATCTTTTGTGCATATTTACAGCATATTTAATCCTTTTAAAACATATTTTGACATGTTGAGGAAAACGTTTTTATTTCTCATGGGATGTTTTTTTTTTATTTTATTTTAAAATATGAAACTCAAAAATATTTATTATTTAAAAATTGAAGACTCAATAAATTTGAAATAATTAATTAATTAATATTTAAAATTAACTTTAATGTATGCCATTTTATTGCTGAGGAACTTGACTTTAACAACAAAATTGAAGATTTAGAAACAGATTAATTAATAGAGGACGTATTAGCTTTTAAACTTGTTCGAATAGCACCAGTTAATGTTGTAAAAACATTTTTTTAAGGAAAGCTTATGATAATTTCTGAACTAATCAAAATGTCTAGAATTAGATGGTTAAGCAAATGGAAAATCAGTAACGTTTTTATGTGATATAATAAAAAAATGGAGAATCAAATTTCGACACAGTTAATAAACATTAAAATATAATGTTTTTCTAAAATATTAATCAAATACTTGTTTTAATGAAAAACATATTTTTTTTAATTACAAACATTTATTTTTAAGTGCATATTTCGCGTTTTTAGAGCATATCTTTCGTTTTTACTGCATATTTGATACGCTCTTTTTTAGAATTTATTTGTGGTTTCCCTGTACATAATTTTTGCAAAAAGTAAACTAAAGGATTTCTGTTAATTTTAAAAATTTTCAGTGATAAAAATTGTTAAATCAAAAAACTTCGAATAAGTTAAAAATCACTACAATAGAAATTTCCGATTTAATATGAAACGGTGTGAAGATAAATACGTCAGTTAAATACGTCCCACACAAATGTTAAAAAATTAACAAAATTATTTTTTAATAAAAAAACTATATCAAAATTAAATTTTAAATAAAAAAATCAAAATATATTTATAAAACACATTAAAATATAAAATTGTAAAAAAAAAAATCAAATATATCATTCTATACATAAAATTTCTTTGAACAAAAATCTAAAAATTTCAGTGGTCTTAATGGCCATAAGGAGTAGACATGAATCGGGTAAGCGGAAGAGTGGAAGTAGCCTAGGACTATTAGATTCCAGAAATGTATGTTCTATGTCCAGATTCCATCTGTCATCAGTGATATATAATTTTGAAAAATGTGTTTTTTCACTATGGTCATATGGAAAAATGTGGAATTATCAAGTGGGTCCAGTGGACATAAGGAGCAGACATGAATCGGGTAAGCGGAAGAGTGGAAGTAGCCTAGGACTAGTAGATTCCAGAAATGTATGTTCTATGTCCAGATTCCATCTGTGATCAGAGATATATATTTTGAAAAATGCGTTTTTTCACTATGGTCATATGGAAAAATGTGGAATTTTCAAGTGGCTCCAGTGGTTATAAGGAGCAGACATGAATCGGGTAAGCGGAAGAGTGGAAGTAGCCTAGGACTAGTAGATTCCAGAAATGTAAGTTCTGTGTCCAGATTCCATCTGTGATCAGAGATATATAATTTTGAAAAATGTGTTTTTTCACTATGGTCATATGGAAAAATGTGGAATTTTCAAGTGGCTCCAGTGGACATAAGGAGCAGACATGAATCGGGTAAGCGGAAGAGTGGAAGTAGCCTAGGACTAGTAGAGTCCAGAAATGTATGTTCTATGTCCAGATTCCATCTGTGATCAGAGATATATAATTTTGAAAAATGTGTTTTTTCACTACGGTCATATGGAAAAATGTGGAATTTTCAAGTGGCTCCAGTGGACATAAGGAGCAGACATGAATCGGGTAAGCGGAAGAGTGGAAGTAACCTAGGACTAGTAGATTCCAGAAATGTATGTTCTATGTCCAGATTCCATCTGTGATCAGAGATATATAATTTTGAAAAATGTGTTTTTTCACTATGGTCATATGGAAAAATGTGGAATTTTCAAGTGGCTCCAGTGGACATAAGGAGCAGACATGAATCGAGTAAGTGGAAGAGTGGAAGTAGCCTAGGACTAGTAGATTCCAGAAATGTATGTTCTATGTCCAGATTCCATCTGTGATCAGAGATATATAATTTAGATTTTTTTTTTTGAATTCGAAATTATGTATTGAAGTTGATAAGTGACAATAAAATTTTATACGATATTTTTATAAATAACTTTTGAATTATATATTTCGTTTTTCACCAAAAAAGTAGAAATTGTTCTTCATTATTCCTTTTTAGTTTTAGAAATAAAAAAAAAAATATGAATCTTTGGTTCGTAAATTTCAGGGAATATTGAACAGATAATAATTTAAGGTGTGTTTTTATTTAATTTTTATCCTCTAAAGCATTTCAAACAAATAAATGCATTTCAATGAAATTAATTAAAATGCATGATCTGAAAAACACGGAAGGTTGAGCTGTGTAGGTTTTGATACTTAGAATATCAATTTTACTTAAATAGTTCTAATTATATCCCTTAATATCAAAAACTTACTTGTGAAAAATATGGTGCTAATCTGATAAAGGGAACATTTCCGAAAATCGTTATTTTTTTATAAAAATAAAATAAATACTTTATTTTTTTTTTTAATTTGATTTCAGTAATAATAGCTGTAAGAAAAACAACAAAATTCAAAATATCCTGTAAATTTTGAGATATTTCGCAAAAAAAAAAAAAACTTTTTGATGATAGTTGGTGCACTAAAGATCTAATAGCTGCTTAAATTTTAAGTCCATTGTGAATTTAATTGAATGAAGAAAGCAAAAGAACTTTAGCTTTTAAACTTTATTTAAATCTTTTATATCTACTACAAATAAGAAATAATTCATGAATTTTTTTAAATTAAATTTGCTTTTCTATTTCAAAATAACACTATAGATATCAAGTTTTAAAAGCTATATCATTTACAACAAAATTGGACGTCAATCTGTTAAATCGTTGAAATACTCAAACAATTATTTAAAAATTTCAAAACTATCAAATTGTTTTTAATATATTTTTAAGCTTTATTTGAAACATACTTGGGGCAAAAATAAAAACGTATAAAAATTTAAATAAATCATTCTATATAAAACCGAATGAGTTCTAAAATTTTTTTTAAATTTAAATGAAAATAAATCTTGTTACAAAAAAAAATCTTTAAAAAACATTACATCATTCCATAGCCTTTTAAGAAAAATGTACAATAAATTACGTTAGAACTTGAAAAATTTCCTTTTTTTTTTAATGTTCTTTAAATAATTTCTTTCCATATTTGACCGAAATATATACAAATGTATATGAATAAAAAGCTTCTGCTTTTCAAAAAATCTTTAAAAGAAGAAATTAACAAAACAATAACAGAATTTATCCAGGAACTTACTGTTTTTTTGAGCACAATTCAAAATTTTTATTGATTTACAAAATTGTGCATATTTTCAATTAACCTTTTTTTTAAGATTCTACTTGAAAAATTACAATTTTTAGACCTTTATCGTTGATAATTTATATGTAATTAATATTTTTATTTAGCTTCCCAATAAAATTGCCTTAAAATACGCAAAATTTTCTTTATGTATAATTGAATAATATCTAGCATAAATATTTTAAATTATTGTATGCAAAAATTTCCGGAAAAATTCTTCTGTGTTGTTACTTAAGCGCTTTTTGTAAAAAGTTTTTTAGTTTATAAAATAAAAAATATTTTCAACTAACTGATAAAACAAGTACTTAAAGAAATTATTTTTTATTGAAAAATGCATTTTTACTCGTAGTAGTCAGTAGAATTTAAGCTTAAGTTTAACGTTATTTTGAAATTCAGAATTTCAGAAACCTAGGAAAAATAAATGAAATTACAAATTATTTACTATTAGAAAATTTAACACTTTAAAAAAATTCATAATTATGTTAATTTCTTTGTCCAATGGAGCCACTTGAAAATTCCACATTTTTCCATATGACCATAGTGAAAAAACACATTTTTCAAAATTATATATCTCTGATCACAGATGGAATCTGGACACAGAACTTACATTTCTGGAATCTACTAGTCCTAGGCTACTTCCACTCTTCCGCTTACCCGATTCATGTCTGCTCCTTATGTCCACTGGACCCACTTGAAAATTCCACATTTTTCCATATGACCATAGTGAAAAAACACATTTTTCAAAATTATATATCTCTGATCACAGATGGAATCTGCACATAAAACATACATTTCTGGAATCTACTAGTCCTAGGCTACTTCCACTCTTCCGCTTACCCGATTCATGTCTGCTCCTTATGTCCACTGGAGCCACTTGAAAATACCACATTTTTCCATATGACCATAGTGAAAAAACACATTTTTCAAAATTATGTATCTCTGATCACAGATGGAATCTGGACATAGAACATACATTTCTGGAATCTACTAGTCCTAGGCTACTTCCACTCTTCCGCTTAACCGATTCATGTCTGCTCCTTATGTCCACTGGAGCCACTTGAAAATTTCACATTTTTCCATATGACCATAGTAAAAAAACACATTTTTCAAAATTATACATCTCTAATCACAGATGGAATCTGGACATAGAACATACATTTCTGGAATCTTCGAGTCCTATGCTACTTCCACTAGTCCTAGGATCCACTCTTAAAATTACACGATTCTTGTCTGCTCTTTATGGCCATTAGGACCACTTAAAGTTTTCGATTTTTATTCAAAGAAATTTTATGTATTATTTATTTTAATTTTTTTTACAATTTTATATTTTAATGTGTTTTATAAATATATTTTGATTTTTTTATTTAAAATTTAGTTTCGATATAGTTTTTTTATTAAAAGATAATTTTGTTCATTTTAACGAATCAATTCACAGCGTGTGAAGCATATTTAACATTTGTGTGGGACGTATTTAACTGACGTATTTATCTTCACACCCTTTCTATTATTTTATTATATGAATACTTTGTATAATAGAGTATTGCCATTATGTTAAAATACTTGTTAGTAGCAGTGTTACCTGTTACTATTAATTATCTATAAACTTTCCAGCTTTTTTTAAATTGATATAAAAGAAGAATAGAAATTGAAAATAAAATTGTGCCAACGCGTAACACTGATACTAACAAGTATTTTAACAAAATGGCAACACTCTATTATACGAAGATAATTAAGAATAAGTGAGTAATATCCTGCAAACACAATTTTTTGATATCAAATTGAGAGTGATTTGAAATTAAATCCTTTCTCAACTGTCAAACGTTTGAGAATTATTTCAAAATAACTTGAAAATTAAAGCTTTCTCAACAAAAAGGGGAATTAATTGTTAAATTGAAAAATGCTATTATTATCAAATCATTGTTAAATATAATTCTCAAACTTTTTTCATATGTGGATTGTGACCACATGTGGAACATATATAAAAGTAATTTGCATTTTTAATTTGTTGTAAAGTTTTCTCTTTCTCTCTTGTATACACTTTTGATTATGCCCTATCATTATACGTATTTATTAATTAGAAAATACTTGATTAAATAAATTTATTTATTAATTTATTTATTTGTATATGTTTCAAATATCTTTAAGAATGATTTGATGATAACACTTGATATCAAATTGATAAAATACCATTTTTCAAATATTTGTTAACTTTTCTCTTTAGATTTATGAATGATTTGATAATAACAATAAATATCAAATTAAGAATATACTATTTTTTAAATATTGTTAAACTTATGCTTAGGTTTGAGAATGATTTAATAATAACATTGGATATCAATTTGAGAATGTACGGTTTTTCAAACGTTTTTTCTCAAATGATTCTCAATTTTAAATCAAACTTAAAATTCAAACCTTATATATATTTGAAACAAATTTTAGAAACACGTTTAATATCAAACGTTAACATTAGAGATTTTTTTTATCAAGACAAACGTCAAACTTAACGCGAATTTGTGGAAGGTGGCAACAGTTGCCCAAAAAGAACAATATGGCGTATTCATTATTGTTTTTTATATATGCAGTTTGACATCTGTAACAACCAAAATAATAATCAGTCGTTTAACTAAGGTTACCTTGTATATATTCGCACTAATTTTAACGATTGTTTTGATAAAAATTTGCCTAATGTAGACACTAGGTAAAGTCATCATATTTTAAACGTTTGACATCGTGTTGTATGGGATGCTGCACAAATAAAAATTACTTATACTTACATACATATGTATATAGTATATGTATGTATATGCGTATTTAACATACTCATCAAGACAAGAGGCCCCGGTCTGCGTTGTTAATGGGGCCGGAGAATTGCGATACAAACTGAATCGACGCAATATAAATCACTTTTTTATATATTTACAACTTTTTCTTAAAAGACCTTAATCTTTAATAAAAAAAATACTACTTTTTGTGCAAACAGGTTAAATTAAAATACTTATATAAATTCTATTTTGATTTTCTAGCAAAAACAAAGAATTTAATTTTTTTTTTTTTTTGCAATAAAATATACTTCAAGACTCTAATAAATTTTTCACATGCAGTTACTGAAAAAAAATATGCTATATATAAATCGAAATCATAACGACGCAAATTGAAAGACTCAAATCGAGACCAAAGTGTACTTCTAAATAAGTGAGTAAGCAAGCGTGCGTGCATACGCAGTGTTTCCAACTATTTGTAACCAAACACGCAGGAAATATTTCAAAACGCGCTAAATTTAACCAAATTCATTAAATTTGGTTCAATTTAGCGCTTTTTAGCTAGTTTTTTAAATTCGAGTCTGATTTTTACAAAAAGTAACAACAGATCTTTTAATCTGTAATGGGGGAAATACCCCTACGTTCAAGACGAAGGATAGGAATTCGGCAATAGATATCACATTGACTAACTCTAGGGACCTAGTTGAGGATTGGAGGATGGCTATGGGGTACAATTTTTCTGACCATGGCAGGATAACTTTTAATCTGAACTTTCAGGGTTCGGAAGGAAAGCCTTTTAGGAATCCTAGAAGGACGGAATGGGACGCTTTCGGGCGTGATCTAGGGTCAAGACTGACTGAAACTCCGAGGGTGTTTATGTCGAAGGATAATCTTGACGAAGTGGTAGAGAAGGTAACGGGTTCTATTATCAGAAGCTATGAGTTCAACTGCCCGGTGAGCTATCCAGGTAGGAGGAAACAGCCGGTCTGGTGGTCAGAGGAGTTGAGAGTTCAACGGACCACAGTTGGCAGGCTGTACAACAGGGATAATATAACTGGTAAGGACGAAGATTGGGGCACCTATAGAGTATGTTTTAATAAGTACAAAAAGGACATTAGAAGAGCTAAAAGAGCCTCGTGGATTAAGTTCAGTGAGACCATTGACTCTGTCAATGAACTATCCAGATTCAGCAAGATTCTGTCGAAGGATCCTAGAGTTCCGGGGAGTATTCAGAGATCAGATGGTTCATGGAGGGAGTCTAGCTCTGAGTCACTTAATGTGCTTTTGGAAACCCATTTTCCGTGTTGTAAGGATCCATTGATGGAAGGATCAGGTGAGGAAGAGCACTTCTTCACAGAGTCCGCCATCGGGATAGTTGAAACGGTAGTGAGAGACCTGATTACGGTTGAGAAAGTTACATGGGCGGTAAATTCATTCGAGCCTTACAAGTCACCTGGCCCGGATGGTATTTATCCGCCATGTTGCAAAACGCACCGTTGGTGGTTCGTCTACTACTAGTTGAGATTTTTAAAGGGTGTCTGATACATAGGCACTACCAAGGGGGTGGAGAGAGGTAAGAGTCATATTCATACCTAAAGGTGGTAGGACTTGTCACTCGAAACCCAAGGATTATAGACCTATCAGTCTATCGTCCTTCCTTTTGAAGACATTAGAGAGACTGATAGACCTATATCTAAGATTATCTATTGGCACCAACAGCATGAGTAGTGCTCAACATGCTTACTTGAAGAGTAAATCTGTTGAGAGTGCGCTGAATGATGTGGTGGGCTATATAGAACAAGGACTTCGGTACAGGGAATTTACCATGGCCGCGTTCTTGGATATTGAGGGAGCGTTCAACAATATTATGATTGACGCTATTAAGCAGGCGCTGGTGGATCTTAAAGTACATGACTTCTTGATCAAATGGATAATCCTAATACTGAGCAACAGGATTGTCAACTCGAGCTTGGGTGGAGTATGTTTAAGGAAACTGGTGACTAGGGGGACACCGCAAGGGGGAGTGCTCTCACCGCTGCTATGGCTATTGGCTGTCAACGTGATTTTGCGTCAATTTGACAGCAGGGGATGGAAGATCGTGGCATATGCTGATGATGTGGTCATACTAGTGAAGGGAAAGTTTCTTTTCAAAATCAGTGAGATCATGCAGTCCGCGCTGGGTGAGCTGTCCTCTTGGGCCGCTGATAGGGGGCTGGGAGTGAATTCGGAAAAGACAGAGTTGGTTCTGCTTACTAGAAGGTACAAGGTAGAGAATTTCATATTACCGGTACTATGCGGAACTGAACTGAGACTTTCCGACTCAGCGAAATATCTAGGGGTATTCCTCGATAGTAAGCTGACCTGGAAGAGGAATGTTCAGGAGAGACTCAAACGTGGCCTCAATGCCTACTACACCTGTAGAAACTCCATAGGAAAGAATTGGGGGCTCAAACCAAAAGTTGTAAATTGGATTTACACCTCGGTGTGAGACCAATTCTTACTTATGGTTGTTCTGTCTGGTGGCCTAAGAGGACAGCTCACCCAGGCACTGGAACGTAGGAGTAATAGGAACCTTTTGTCGAAGGCACAGAGGTGTGCTTCAATTGGCATTACAGGTGCAATGAGAAGTACACCACAAGCGGCTCTGGATGTCATACTTCATCTCTTACTCATTGAGGAGTTTGTGAAGGGTATGGCAGCAAGCATTCAAGAGCAGGTCACTCCCGGATCATATATGAGATCAGTTATGGTGAGGTTAATCTGAACTCCATGGGGTATCAGATTACATGGCCGCTGAATCGGACTTTGGGGTAAATCCTTTCGTAATGATACCAGATAGGGAGATCTGGTCCGGCACTGACAGACTGTACGAAGGTTGTGCAGTATTCACGGACGGATCGAAGATGGACATAGGTACTGGTGCGGGGGTTTATATTATGGGCACGGATGTTAAAGGCTCTTTTAGACTCCCTAATGAGTGCAGCGATTTTCAGACTGAGATTCTCGACATCTGGTGAAATTCAGGCTAGTTGCTGCCTGTAAGAATTCACTGAGAGAGCTGATGGAAAACTACATGGTGAGACTCTGCTGGGTGCCTAGCCACTGCAATATATCAGGCAATGAAATGGCTGATGAACTGGCAAGGCGCAGCAAAGGATGTCTCGGAGGGGGAAACCTATGTGAAACCACCACTAAGTTTCTTCTTTCGAAAGATCATTGATTGGATCTTGGTCAGAACCAATTCGACTTGGGAGAGTAGAGAGGACTATAAGGTGTCGAGGCCGATATGGACGGCACTCGACAAAACAGGCACGGGCACTGTTCTGGGCTTGAGTAGGAGGAGCTTAAGAATCATGATAGGGGCCATAACGAGTCACTGCTTGATAGGGAAGATGAGGTCTAGATGGGACGCTAGCTTGTAAACGTCATTGGCTTCGTAATGGTAATCGACTGTCTAAGGGCGAGTCAGGGGTACATCCCTAGAGGGATTGGCAACATTGCCAATCCTTTTATATGATTCTATTTATTCCTACCCTTTCTCTCTTCTATTCCTACTTTCCTATTTTCTGT
Source organism: Protocalliphora azurea (assembly GCA_932274085.1). NCBI lineage: Eukaryota > Metazoa > Arthropoda > Insecta > Diptera > Calliphoridae > Protocalliphora > Protocalliphora azurea. The sequence goes on from OW026520.1 coordinate 58,696,758, forward strand.
ATTTTGCATTCTATATCCTATAGCTTTTCAATGAAGGGACTCACAATGGACCGAGATCGGTCTCCGGGTGGAGATGTGGTACCTTTGGTATCACGTCAACCTTCTCTATCTATCTATCTAACAACTTAAACAATATAAAGTCCATATTTTTTGTTTTTTAAATGTTTTAACTTCAGCAAAAATAGGGAATTGGTATTTTTATTACAGAAATAAGCGGTAAAATTTTATGTACATTTAAAATTCTAGATTCATAAGATCTTATCCGTGAATTTAAATTCATAAAACTGTTATTTAATTTAATCACTCCATTTTTTTTCCCAAAAAATTAATTTCCTAAAAAGAATAGGAACGTATTTGGAAGAATCTGAAAAACTGCTTATTCGGCGCTTCAATCAACGGGATTTAGAAAACGGATAGATGCCTAAAATGACCACTTTAAACAAAAGAATTCTGAAGGTATATTTTGGAATTTCGGAATGAAAAAATCGTTTCAGTTTTTGTTGAGCTTTAAAATTAACAAAAATAATAATGCTCTATGATGGAAAATATTTTTTCTCTGGTGAGAAAAATTCTTGTTTCTGTTGTGGGAAATGAAAACTTTACAAAAATGTGTAAACAGAAAAAACAGAGATATGAATGAACAAATTTTAAATGTTTTGATTGGATTTTAAATCCATTCCGAAAGCCACACTCTATTTTAGGAAAAGACATTGTGATGAAATTATAAAACATATAAAATTTAACATTGATAATATTTAGAATATATTTTACAATATTGAATTTTTCTATCAATTTTAAAATGTCAAAGAAATTATACTTTTGTCAAAAATTCTAATAGCCTTACGAGCTAGTAAAATTTTGTTCAGCTCACTTTTTAAGAAAAATAATAATTTTCTACGGTTTCACACAGGCCTTAAGATACTATTTTTATTAGTTAATGGGGAAGTAAAAGCATTTTTATTTCCTAACATTAGAAATAACGTCGGCAGAATAAAGGGAACAAATTTTAATTTCAACTTTATGTTAGCGGGTGAAGAACACGTACATGAAATATTTTAATTTTAAATTGGTTTTTTACCAAAAATTTTAATTTATTTTCCTTTGTTACTTTTTAAAATAATAATAATTAATTTCGCACCTTTTCTTTTTTTTTAAAGAGCAAAATATTAAAAAAGAACAATTAATTTGACAGCTTATGTTAAACATTATTGCTCAATTTTGTGCTTAAATATTTACTGGGACATAAATTGATAATATAAGATTTCTTATTGGTCCACACAGAATATATCAAAGAGGGAGATAGTATTTGACAATTGCCAACATAAAAATTTCTACGTATAGATTTTGGTACAGTAAAACGTGCCAATTTAGCACCTTTTTGAAAAAATCGCTAACAGGAAAAAGAGTGAATTTTAAAAAGCGCTAAATCTAGAGCAAAAATCGCTGAATTGGGAACTCTGGTTTAACGGACAACAACGCTAGAGATTACCACACAACATGTACCAAAAAAAATCACTCATATTTTTTACAGGTGCCATTTCTTGACATATCAGTGTTGCGGTTTTAATTATTTTTAACCAAAATTGGTTATTTTATTTTTTAATGTGGAAAAGTCATCAGACTTTTTTTTACTTTGGTTATTTTTTGGTTAAACCAAAATTTTATTGTTATAAACTACTTTTAACTCAGTTTTTCTCTATCATTTTCCTTCCTGGTCTTTTCTATATTTCTTCTACAATTTCTTTCTATATTCTCTACGAAGGGACTCACAATGGACATCTAGGTCTCCGAGTGGATGCACAAGCACTCTTCTGAGTACTGTGCAACCCTTCTCTACCTACCTACCTAAACCTAAACTACTTTTAAAGTACGATTTAAATTATTTTGTCAATCTCCTATATATTTGCCAACAATAAATTATCTTATGATTAAAAAGTCATCATAAGTTTCATTATTTCTTATTCCAAATTTATCTAATAACGATGAAGAAAATTACAATTACAAAATAAACGGTATAAGCCTGGATCTTTTAAACCACCATTTTGATGAAATTAAGAACATATATAGAAGACTAGTTAAGCTTAAGAAAATAGCTTTCGAGCCCACTAGGTCCAAATAGAGCACCATTTTAATTCTGATCCATTTTTCGATCATTTTCAAAATTCTTTTACTCAAAACCTGAATATTATCTTTTTTGTTCTGAAATCGTTAAGACAGTAGCTTCCGAGCCTACTAGATCCAAATAAAGCACCTTTTTAATTTTTAAAATTTTTCAATCTTCAATAGGGCCCTTATATGAGAAAAGTAATTTTTTCAAAATTTTCAAAATTCTATAACTCAAAACCTACGATCAATCTTAATATTATCTTTTCTGCTCTGAAATTCATAAGACAATGGCTTTTGAGCCTACTAAGTCCAAATAGAGTACTTTTTTAATTTTGACCCATTTTTCGATCATCAATGGGATCCTCATATAAAGATTTTTTGAGAAATAAAAATTTTTAAAAAGTATTTATTTTATAAACGTAAAGTAATAACTGTCAAAATACCATAAACAAGGGGCCTAAAACGCTTCCCTGGGGAACTCAATATCTAACAGTACTTTCACTTTAATAAATTTTAAGGAATTGTTGTTTATTTTTTAGTAGCTTCTTAAAAGCGAAAGTCCATTTCCCTGAATGCCATAGTACTGGCGCTTTTCAACATCTGTCGCTTTATTTTCCTTGGGAATAGGAATAAATAATCTTATGTATTTTCAAAGTATCGGGATAAACTCACATCTCAACTATAACAAAAGAAATGTTTAGCACACATGAGGTAATATAGTTTAAGGGTGTGAAGATAAATTCGTCAGTTAGATACGTCCCACATGTCTGTTAAATATGTTCCAAACACTGTAAAGTAAGTTGAGTTTATTTAATTTGACTTTTTTTTACGGAAAAAAACTTTTATAAAAATACATTTTAATGTTTTATTAAATAAAACATAACTGTTTAAAATTTTAAACAAAAAATATTAAAAAATATATCTCCAGAATAAAATTGTGTTGTAACAAAAACACCCATATTTAGGCCACATTGCGGGCCAGTTCGGACAGACCTGAATGGGGTTGTGATATATCACGTGAAAGCTCTAGAGGAATAGGACTCAAAACTGCACAGGGTATATACAGTTGTTTCTCAGGAGACATGCTATGAGGTGCTGAAGTTTGGCAAAATTCAATAAGTCTAAGAAACAGGGGGCCATATTTTGATTTTGGCCATACCTGAATGGGGTTATGGTACATCAAATTAAAGGTCTGGTGGAGTAGAACCCAAAACTGTTTAGACAATATTCACTTATTTCCTAGGGAAGATACTACGAGGGTCGGAACTTTGCGCAAATTCTTATAAATTCACACCTGAATGGGGGCTTTTTGGACAGACCTGAATGGGGTTGTGATACATCGGATGAAAGCCCTAAGGGAGTAGAACTCAGAACTATATAGGGCATACCCAGTTGTTTCTCAGGAGACATGCTACGAGGGGTGGAATATAATTACTCATATTTCATTAACATATATTCCAAGTTGTGTGGGGGGGGCATTTACGACAGACCTGAGTGGGGTTGTGATACATCCGATGAAAGCTCCAAGGGAGTAGATCTCAGAACTATATAGGGTATACCCAGTTGTTTCTCAGGGAACATGCTACGAGGGGTGGAATACAATCATTTATATTTCAAACATATATATTCCATGTTGTGGGGGGGCATTTACGACAGACCTGAATGGGGTTGTGATACATCGGATGAAAGCCCTAAGGGAGTAGAACTCAGAATATATAGGGTATATCCAGTTGTTTCTCAGGGAACATACTACGAGGGGTGGAATACAATCATTCATATTTCAAACATATATATTCCATGTTGTGGGGGGGGCATTTACGACAGACCTGAATGGGGTTGTGATACACCCGATGAAAGCCCTAAGGGAGTAGATCTCAGAACTATATAGGGTATACCCAGTTGTTTCTCAGGGAACATGCTACGAGGGGTGGAATACAATCATTCATATTTCAAACATATATATTCCATGTTGTGGGGGGGGGCATTTACGACAGACCTGAATGGGGTTGTGATACATCGGATGAAAGCTCTAAGGGAGAAGATCTCAGAACTTTATAGGGTATACCCAGTTGTTTCTCAGGGAACATACTACGAGGGGTGGAATATAATGTCAACATTTTTCAATGGTTTATGTTTCAAGTTGTGGGAGGGCCATTTCGAACATACCTGAATGGGGTTGTGACACATCGGATGAAAGGTCTAAGGAAGCAAATCTCAAAACTATGTACGTTTCTACGAATACGTGTTACGAAAATTCGTTCATAATACATTTTTTTATGTTATAAATTTATATTAATGGTAGAAAAATCTGACAAATTAGTGAAATTAAACTACAATGTAAAGGAATTGTAATGATTAACGGCTGTAATGAAGACCAAGTGAGACTTCAAACTACAAAAGTCAATAGTTTATTTAAAAACGCACTCGTAATGCAATTGCAGCTTTACTATGCATTTAGGTGATCTACTATTTACAATATTTTTGTTTAGAACACAGAGAAAAAAAGTATATAAATTTAAAAATTGTATTCATAGATATTATGAATCGAATATGACTTTTTTTTCCAAACTTTAAAAAAAAACAATATAAAATTTTGTTTATAGAAATTATTAAATTGTATATAATTGTGTGATAATTTTATGAATTTTGCAAAATTTTTTGAAAAAATTTTATTTCATGGTAAATGCTTAATAAATAAACAGTGTTGCCAGTTTAGCCTTTCTAAGGCTAAATCTAGCCTTTTTATTTTGCTTTCAGCCTCAAAGTTTTCTAGCCTTTTTTGATTCTTAAAATTGCCATAAAAAGGCTAAAAATTTAATATTTCAACAAAGAAGAAAATAATTTCATACTTGCTTCTACTAATTTTATTTTTATTTAATCATCCATTTAGGAATTTTTGTGTATTAATTCGCATAAATAATCAAGATTTATATTTAACAAAAATTTTCGCCTGCGACGCCTCATCCTCAAAAGCGACATATGTTGAATAATTTCGTCCTATATCGCTACTACCAATTATTGATCAAATTTTTCAAGATATATTATAAAATCAGATTTTTCCACATTTCATGGAAAATAACTTATTTAATGCTTTTCAGTTCTGATTTCGAAAGGGCTGTGGTACTGAAGAGGATTTGTGAATGTTCAGAACTATATATGTAAATGTTTGGATGAAGGTCATAGTGCTGTAACATCCATTTTTTAATTTGACAAAAGTTTTTGTTATATATCTTGGCGCAAAAGCTCTAGTACTATGGCGTTCATGGAAATGGACTTTCGCTTTTAAGAAGCTATCTAAAAAATAAACAACAATTTCTTAAAATAAAGGAAAGTGAAAGTACTGTTAGATATTGAGTGCCACAGGGAAATGTTTTAGGTCTCTCGTTTACGGTATTTTTACAGTTTTTAAAATAAATACTTTTCAAAATTTTATTCCTCAAAAAATGGGTCAAAATTAAAAAAGTACTCTATTTGGACTTAGTAGGTTCAAGAGCTATTGTCTTATGAATTTCAGAGCAGAAAAAATAATATTAAGATTGATCATAAACTTTGAGTAATACGAGTAGAATTTTGAAAAAATTACTTTTCTCATATAAGGGCCCTATTGAAGATTGAAAAAACGGGTAGAAATTAAAAAGGTGCTTTATGTGGACCTAGTAGGCTCAAAAACTATTGCCTTATGAATTTCAGAGCAAAAAAGATAATATGCTGACTGATCATAGATTTTCTGTAATAGAATTTTAAAAATTTTGAAAAAGTGATTTTTCTCATATAAAATTGATGATAAAAAAAAATGGGTCAAAATTAAAAAGGTGCTCCTAGTAGACTCGAAAGCTTTTTCTTAAGGATTTCAGAATAGAAAAGATAATATTAAGATTGATCATAGGTTTTGAGTATCAAATCTATTTTTATATTTTTCTTTTATTCTATTTTTATAAACGAATATAGAAAGATTTAAACAATTGCAAAGCAATATTCTATTATTTTATTAGATGAATACTTTGTATAATAGAGAATTGCCGTTATGTTAAAATACTTGTTAGTAGCAGTGTTACCTATTGCTATTAATTATTTATAAATTTTTCAGTTTTTTTTAAATTGATATAAAAGAATAGAAATTGAAAATAAAATTGTACCATCGGATAACACTGATACACAAGTATTTTAACCTAATGGCAACACTCTATTATACAAAGATAATTAAGAACAAGTGAGTAATATCCCAGCAAACGCAATTTTTATATGTCAAATTGAGGCTGATTTGAAATCAAATCCTTTCTCAAAATAACTTGAAAATGATAGCTTTCTCAACAAAAAGGGGAATTAATTGTTAAATTGAAAAATGCTATTATTATCAAACCATTTTTAATTATAATTCTCAAACTTTTTTCAAATGTGGATTGTGACCACATGCGGAACATAATTAAAAGTAATCTGCATTTTTAATTTTTTGTAAAGTTTTCTCTTTCTATCTTGTATACACTTTTGATTATGCCCTATCATTATACGTATTTACTAGTTGGAAAATACTTGATTAAATAAATTTATTTATTAATTTATTTATTTGTATATGTTTCAATTTTTTTATGTAATATTTTTATACATATAATATTTGGTATCAAATTGAGAAAATACGATTTTTCAAATATTTTTTAGCTTTTCTATTTAGATTTATGAATGATTTAATAACAACAATATATATCAAATTAAGAATACACAATTTTTCCAATATTGTTAAAGTTATCTTTAGGTTTGAGAATGATTCAATAATAGCATTTGATATCAATTTGAGAATGTACGGTTTTTAAACGTTTTTTCTCAAATGATTCTCAACTTTAAATCAAACTTAAAATTCAAACCTCTTCCTATATTTGTAACAAATTTGGGAAACACATTTGATATCAACCGTTAAAGTCATCATATTTTAAACGTTTGACAACGTGTTGGATGGGATGCTGCACAAAAAAAAATTACTTATACTTGAATACTCATCAGCACTGAGGCCCGGCTTGCATTGTTAACGGGGCCGGAGAATTGCGATGCAAACTGAATCGCAATTTTATGTATATACACCTTTTTCTTAAAAGCAATTCCAGGATAAACATATTTTTCCAGAAAAGACGTTAATCTTTAATAAAAAATGACTATTTTTTTCGCAACCAGTGAAATTAACATACTTATATAAATTCTATTTTGATTTTCTAGCAAAAACAAAGAATTTAAAATTTTTTTTGCAATAAAATATACTTTAAGACATACACCTATTATAATAAAACTCTTTAAAACTCTAATAAATTTTTCACATGCAGTTACTTAAGTTTATTTCATTTCTAAGAAGAAAATATGCTGTATATAAATCGAAATCATAAAGAAAGGCTTAAATCGAGGCCAAAGTGTACTTCTAAAAAAATGAGTAAACAAGCATGTCTGCATATTTAAATAAAATGTTTAACGCAGTGTTGCCAACTATTTGTAACCAAAACGCGCTAAATTTGGTTCAATTTAGCGCTTTTTATCTAGTTTTTTAAATTCGAATCTAATTTTTACAAAAAGTAACAACTTAAACAATATAAAGTCCATATTTTTTATTTTTTAAATGTTTTAACTTCAACAGAATAGTGAATTATATTTCAAATCAAAAATTTAGAATTGGTATTCTTATTACAGAAATAAGCAGTAAAATTTTTTGTACATTTCAAATTCCAGATTCATAAAATCTTATCCATGAATTTAAATTCATGAAACTATTATTTAATTTAATCACTCCATTTTTCCCCCAAAAAAATCATTTCCTAAAAAGAATAGGAACGTGTTTGGAAGAATCTTGAAAACTGCTTATTCGATGATTCATTCAACGGGATTTAGAAAACGGATAGATACCTCAAATGACCACTTTAAACAAAAGAATTCTGAAGGTATATTTTGGAATTTCGAAATCAAAAAATCGTTTTAATTTTTGCTGAGTTTTAAAATTAAAAAAATAATAATAATGCTCTATGATAGAAAATGTTTTTTTTTTTGTGGCGAGAAAAATTATTGTTGCTGTTGTAGGAAATGAAAACTTTACAAAAATGTATAAACAGAAAAAAAAAAACAAGAGATATGAATGAACATATTTTAAATGTTTTGATTTTACTTTAAATCCATTCCAAAAGCCACACTCTATTTTAGGAAAGGACATTGTGATGAAATTGTAAGACATATAAAATTTAATATTGATAATATTTAGAATATATTGTACAATATTGAATTTTTCTATCAATTTTAAAATGTCGAAGAAATTATACTTTTGTCAAAAATTCTACTATCTTTACGAGCTAGTAAAGCTGACTTTTTACGAAAAATAATTTTCTACCGTTTCACACAGGCCTTAAGATGCTATTTTTATTAGTTAATGGGGAAGTAAAAGTATTTTTATTTCCTAACATAACGTCGGCAGAATAAAGGGAAAAAAAATTATTTCAACTTTATGTTAGTGGGTGAAGAACACGAACATGAAAAATTTTGATTCTAAATTGGTTTTTACCCAAAATTTTAAATTATTTTCATTTGTTACTTTTTATTTGCCTTTTTAAAATAATATTAGTTAATTTCGCACCTTTTCTTTTTTGAAAAAAGAGCAAAATATTAAAAAAGAACATTAATTTTGACAGCTTATGTTAAACGTTATTGCTCAATTTTGTGCTTAAATATTCACTGGGATATAAATTGATAATAAGATTTCTTATTGGTCCACACGCAACATATTAAAGAGGGAGATAGTATTTGACAATAGCCAACATAAAAATGTCTACGTGTAGATTTTGGGTACAGTAAAACGCGCCAATTTAATAACTTTTTTTGAAAAAATCGCAAATAGAAAAAATAGTGACATTTAAAAACCGCTCAATCTAGCGCAAAAATCGCTGAATTGGCAACGCTGGTTTAACGGACAACAAAGCTAGAGATTACCACACAAATGTACCAAAAAAAAAATCACTCACTTTTTTGCACGTGCCATTTCTTAACATATCAGTGTTGCCGTTTTAATTATTTTTAACCAAAATTGATTAGTTTATTTTCTAATTGTATTTTAGTTATTTTTTGTTTAAACCAAAATTTTATTTTTATAAACTACTTTTAGATTACTTTGTCAATTTGCTATATATTTGCCAGCAATAAATGATCTTGTGATTAAAAAAATCATCATAAGTTTCATTATTTCTTGTTCCAAATTTATCTGATAACGATGAAGAAAATTACAATTAGAAAATAAATGGTATAAGCCTGGATCTTTTAAACCACCATTTTGATGAAATTAGGAACATAGATAGAAGTCAAGTCAAACTTAAGAGAATAGCTTTCGATCCTACTAGGTCCATCATTTTAATTCTGACCTATTTTTCGATCATCAGGTCCCTTATATGAGAAAAGTCATTTATCAAAATTTGAAAATTCTTTACTTCCGACCCTACTAGGTCCACATAAAGCACCTTTTTAATTTCTACCCGTTTTTTCAATCTTCAATAGGGCCCTTATATGAGAAAAGTAATTTTTTCAAAATTCTACTCGTATTACTCAAAGTTTATGATCAATCTTAATATTATTTTTTCTGCTCTGAAATTCATAAGACAATAGCTCTTGAGCCTACTAAGTCCAAATAGAGTACTTTTTTAATTTTGACCCATTTTTTGAGGAATAAAATTTTGAAAAGTATTTATCTGTGGCACTCAATATCTAACAATACTTTCGCTTTCCTTAATTTTAAGAAATTGTTGTTTATTTTTTAGATAGCTTCTTAAAAGCGAAAGTCCATTTCCATGAACGCCATAGTGCTGGAGCTTTTGCGCCAAGATATATAACAAAAACTTTTGTCAAATCAAAAAATGTCTGTTACAGCACTATGACCTTTATCCAAACATTTACATATATAGTTCTGAACATTCACAAATCCTCTTCAGTACTACAGCCCTTTCGAAATCCGAACTGAAAAGCATTAAATAAGTTATTTTCCATGAAATGTGGAAAAATCTGATTTTATAATATATCTTGAAAAATTTGATCAATAATTGGTAGTAGCGATATAGGACGAAATTATTCAACATATGTCGCTTTATTTTCTTTGGGAATAGGAATAACCTTATGTGTTTTCAAAGTATCGAAATAAAATCACTGTCAACTATAACATTAAAAATGTTTACCAGACATGAGGTAAAATAGTTTGCGCAATGTAATAACACTATGCGGTAAATATATTCATAACCACAACTTCTCCCAGATAAGAGGTCTGCAACAATTGCTATAACATCTTGATATAACTTATAACTTAGATGAAAACTGTTATAATAGAGTACTGAAGTTCCCGATGTATTACACGAATCTGACGATAACTGTACTATTTGCTATTTTATGTTATCAACAGATTGCAAGAAATGACAGTTAAGTATTTCAGCTTTACTAGCATAAAAAAAGCTAATATGTATTTTTTTTATTTTTTTATCACGAACAAAATAAAAAGTTTTTATGGTTAATGAAGTTTATTAAAAAATAATTATAATAACTGATTAAGTAAGTCCATAAAATGTGTTATTTTCGATTTGGAGGATGAGGCGCGGCAGACGAAAATTTTTGTTAAATATAAATCTTGATTATTTGTGCGAATTAATACACAAAAATACCTAAATGGATGATTCCGTAAACATAAAATTAGTAGAAGCAAATAATCAATTATTTTCTTCTTTGTTGAAATATTAAAATTTTAGCCTTTTTATGGCAATTTTAAGAATCAAAAATGGCTAGAAAAATTTGAGGCTAAAAGCAAAATAAAAAGGCTAGATTTAGCCTTAGAAAGGCTAAACTGGCAACACTGTTTATTTATTAAGCATTTACCATGAAATAAAATTTTTTCCAAAATTTTTGCAAAACAATTATATACAATTTAATAATTTCTATAAACAAAATTTTATATTGTTTTTTTTTTTTTAAAGTTTGGGAAAAAAGTCATATTCGATTCATAATATCTATGAATACAATTTTTAGATTTATATGCTTTCTTCTCTGTGTTCTAAACAAAAATATTTAAAATAGCAGATCATCTAAATCCATAGTAAAGCTGCAATTGCATTACGAGTGCATTTTTAAATAAACTATTTACTTTTGTAGTTTCAAGTCTCACTTGGTCTTCATTACAGCCGTTAATCACTACAATTCCTTTACATTGTAGTTTAATTTCAGTAATTTGTCAGATTTTTCTACCATTAATATAAATTTATACATAAAAAATTGTGATTCTCAGTAAATTAGCAAAAATAATAATGAGAAAGAAAATAATAAACAAAATCTGATGACCTTTAGAGAGAAATTGTCATTTTTTCAAAAATCTTGAGGAATGAATGATATATGTATATGATACTATGAACGAACTTTCGTATCACGTATTCATAGAAACGTACATAGTTTTGAGATTTGCTTCCTTAGAGTTTTCACCCGATGTGTCACAACCCCAAGGTCTGTCGTAAATGCCCCCCCCCCACACAACATGGAATATATGTGTATGAAATATGAATAATTATATTCCACCCCTCGTAGCATGTTCCCTGAGAAACAACTGGGTATACCCTATATAGTTCTAAGATCTACTCCTTTAGAGCTTTCATCCGATGTATCACAACCCCATTCAGGTCTGTCGTAAATGCCCCCTCACAACATGGAATATATAAGTCTGAAATATGAATGATTGTATTCCACCCCTCGTAGCATGTTCCCTGAGAAACAACTAGGTATACCCTATATAGTTCTAAGATCTACTCCTTTAGAGCTTTCATCCGATGTATCACAACCCCATTCAGGTCTGTCGTAAATGCCCCCTCACAACATGGAATATATAACTCTGAAATATGAATGATTGTATTCCACCCCTCGTAGCATGTTTCCTGAGAAACAACTAGGTATACCCTATATAGTTCTGAGATCTACTCCCTGAGAGCTTTCACCCGATGTAGCACAACCCCATTCAGGTCTGTCGTAAATGCCCCCCTACAACATGGAATATATATGTTTGAAATATGAATGGTTGTATTCCACCCCTCGTAGCATGTTCCCTGAGAAACAACTGGGTATACCCTATATAGTTCTGAGATCTACTCCCTTAGAGCTTTCACCCGATGTGTCACAACCCCATTCAGGTCTGTCGTAAATGCCCCCCCCCACACAACATGGAATATATGTGTATGAAATATGAATAATTATATTCCACCCCTCGTAGCATGTTCCCTGAGAAACAACTGGGTATACCCTATATAGTTCTGAGATCTACTCCCTTAGAGCTTTCACCCGATGTATCACAACCCCATTCAGGTCTGTTCGAAATGGCCCTCCCAGAACTTGAAATATAAACCATTAAAAAATATTGATATTATATTCCACCCCTCGTAGCATGTTACCTGAGAAACAACTGGGTATACCCTATATAGTTCTGAGATCTACTCCCTTAGAGCTTTCACCCGATGTGTCACAACCCCATTCAGGTCTGTCGTAAATGCACCCCTCACAACATGGAATATATATGTTTGAAATATGAATGATTGTATTCCACCCCTCGTAGCATGGTTCCTGAGAAATAACTGGGTATACCTTATATAGTTCTGAGATCTAGTCCCTTAGAGCTTTCACTCGATGTGTCACAACCCCATTCAGGTCTGTCGTAAATGCCCCCCCCCCCACAACATGGAATATATATGTTTGAAATATGAATGATTGTATTCCACCCCTCGTAGCATGTTCCCTGAGAAACAACTGGGTATACCCTATATAGTTCTGAGATCTACTCCCTTAGAGCTTTTACCCGATGTGTCACAACCCCATTCAGGTCTGTCGTAAATGCCCACCCCCACAACATGGAATATATATGTTTCAAATATGAATGATTGTATTCCACCCCTCGTAGCATGTTCCCTGAGAAACAACTGGGTATACCCTATATAGTTCTGAGATCTACTCCCTTAGAGCTTTTACCCGATGTGTCACAACCCCATTCAGGTCTGTCGTAAATGCCCCCCCCACAACATGGAATATATATGTTTGAAATATGAATGATTGTATTCCACCCCTCGTAGCATGTTCCCTGAGAAACAACTGGGTATACCCTATATAGTTCTGAGATCTACTCCCTTAGAGCTTTCACCCAATGTGTCACAACCCCATTCAGGTCTGTCGTAAATGCCCCCCCCCCACACAACTTGGAATATATGTTAATGAAATATGAGTAATTATATTCCACCCCTCGTAGCATGTCTCCTGAGAAACAACTGAGTATGCCCTATATAGTTCTGAGTTCTACTCCCTTAGGGCTTTCATCTGATGTATCACAACCCCATTCAGGTCTGTCCAAAAAGCCCCCATTCAGGTGTGAATTTATAAGAATTTGCGCAAAGTTCCGATCCTCGTAGTATCTTCCCTAGGAAATAAGTGAATATTGTCTAAACAGTTTTGGGTTCTACTCCACCAGACCTTTAATTTGATGTACCATAACCCCATTCAGGTATGGCCAAAATCAAAATATGGCCCCCTGTTTCTTAGACTTATTGAATTTTGCCAAACTTCAGCACCTCGTAGCATGTCTCCTGAGAAACAACTGGATATACCCTGTGCAGTTTTGAGTTCTACTCCTCTAGAGCTTTCACGTGATATATCACAACCCTATTCAGGTCTGTCCGAACTGGCCCGCAATGTGGCCTAAATATGGGTGTTTTTGTTGCAACACAATTTTATTCTGGAGACATATTTTTTAATATTTTTTGTTTAAAATTTTAAACAGTTATGTTTTATTTAATAAAACATTAAAATGTATTTTTATAAACGCTTTTTTCCGTAAAAAAAGTCATATTAAATAAACTCAACTTACTTTACAGTGTTTGGAATATATTTAACAGACATGTGGGACGTATCTAACTGACGAATTTATCTTCACACCCTTATATAGTTTACGCAATGTAATAAATATACTCATAACCACAACTTCTCCGAGATAAGAGGTCTGCAACAATTGCTATAACATCTTGATATGACTTATAACTTAGATGAAAACTGTTATAATGGGGTACTATATTTCCGAACTGGCCTGTAATGTGACCTGAATATGGCTATTTTTGTTACAACACAATTTTATTCTGGAGACATATTTTTTTATATTTTTTGCTTAAAATTTTAAACAGTTATGTTTTATTTTTTTCCGTAAAAGTCAAATTAAATAAACTCAACTTACTTTACAGTGTTTGGAATATAGTTAACAGGCATGTGGGACGTATCTAACTAACGAATTTATCTTCACACCCTTTCTGTAAAATGCGAATTATTTCTAAGACGGGAGTGAAATTTCCAGGTCGGTAAAATGCCATTTATTTCCAAGAAAAATAAAAATGTAAGACTGAATTTGTGCGAAAGCACCTCCTCTGTACTCAAAATCAATGTAACAGAGTTCTTTTCTTAGACAAATCGAGGTTAATATGAGAAATTTGAATGAAATGAGATGTGCTGACCCCCTGGATAATCAAACATGAGAAAAATAAAAAATAAACCTAAAAATTTATAAAAATTTTTTACGTCAGCAAGTAGTAACCGCCATGGCCAAGTCCACACAGTCCCATGATCTTAAAACTATTTAAAAACTATTGAAAATAGTAAATCAGAAGAACAATGAGGAAGAGGTCGGAGGAGGCCCAGGGAGACTTCTAAAAATTTATAAAAATTACATCAGCAAATTGTAACCGTCATGAACAAGTCCACACTGTCCCATGATATTAAGACTATTTAAAAACTATGGAAAATAGTAAATCAGAAGAGCAATGAGGAAGACTAAAGTTTTCTAAAAGATTTTCTGAAGTTGTCTTAAGCAAAGTAGTTGACACAGAATATTAAGCTCAAGAGTTTGTTCAATTAGTTTTGTCACGCAAATTTTTAACTTCTACGAGAACCGGAGGAGTAATATTATATGTTAGTAAGGACTAGCATGTAAACATATTAATCGAAAATGTGTGTGATTTCAAATACTGGATAATAATACAACAACTCATCAATTATAATAGCAGCAGTTTACCTATCACCAAGTAGTCAAGAAGCAGTATTTTATAAAGTATTTGAAGAAATCGTAGAATAAATAAGTAAAAGAAATACAGATATAATTATTGCTGGTGATTTTAATATAGATTGAACAAAAGAAAGTACATATAAGAAGAAAATAGAATCCATAATCAATGATAATGGATTACAACAAGTGATGACTAATTTTACAAGAGTTACCAAACATTTAAGAACAGTAATAGACTTTATTATAACAAATAGTACGAATATTAGTGCAAACTTAAGTAATAGAAATAAAATATCGAATCATGAAGTAAAAGAAATTAAAATAGACAATATATATGAAATCGCAACGAACAATGAAAGTGAAATAAAAATCATTAAATATAAATAATACCGTTTTCAAATTAGTGCATTAATCACCTTCAATGAAAATCAAGACGTGAATTATAACGTAAATTGTTTTGATATAGCTATAAAAATAACAATTGAAAATCTCTCAATAAAAATAAAATAAATGCAAAAAAATATTGTCAATAAATGGTTTAACAAGCACTTGCAAGTTCTAAAAAGAGACAAAATATTAAAATATAATATAGCGAAAACAACAAATAACCATGCAAAATGGAATGATTATAAAAAAAGGCAGAAATTTATATATAAAAATACTTAAAAATGAAAAAATACATATATTAATAGAACAATAAGTAATACCAAAAAGATCAAAGGCAAATATGGAATAACATCAAAGACTTAGTACTAAAGGAAACAAAAAATGTGATAAAATCTGTAATATTTACAAGTATAGAATATAAGGACAGTAATGAAATTTAATAAATAAAGTATATAGTATAAAAGATATTATAGATAATATAGAAAATGTACAATATATAAATCAAATAAATGTGATAAACTGTAGATTTAAATTCCGAGAAATAACAAAAATAGAACTTAAAAATATATGCAAGAACATGAACAACAAACCGGACTATAACAATGTTAATATAAATATGATATTAGACAATTGGAACTTGAATGGAGAAGTGTTGCTAAAAATTATAAATAAATCATTAAAAACAAGTATATTTTTTGAAAGTTGGAAAACTACAATGGTGACGCCAATTGAAAAGGTTAAAAAAACAAATAAATGTGAAGAATTTAGGCCAATAAACTCACTAAAATTATGTGAAAAAATTCTTGAAAAATCCGTTAAAATACAACTTGAAAATTATCTAGAATCAAACATTATTTTATCGAAATATCAATCTGGATTTCGGAAAAAATTTTCATGTGAAACGGCAGTAAATTACCTCTTAAACAAAAGTAACGGGAGAAATAAAAAAATAATGGCAATTTTTCTCGATTTTAAAAGAGCGTTTGAAACAATAGACAGAAAAATATTATTACAGAAATTATACTTCTACGGAATACTAATAAATATAGCGTATGCGAAATATAAATAATTGGTTAAAAATTAATAAACTAAAACTGAACGAAAATAAGCCAAAAATTATGGAAATAAATATAAATAACAATACAGAATTTAAAATTAATAACAAAATTATAGAAAAAGTAGACAGAATAAATTATGTAGGGTTTATAATCGACAAAAACATGAATTTTAATGATCATACGGAATGCATATGTAGAAAATCGGGAAAAAATAGGCTTTTTTGGAAGAATTAGACACAAAATATCAATAATCACTGCAATAAATATATATAATACAAAAATGAAACCACATTTTGAATTCGGGTCAATCGTACTATACACTTGCTGCACAAATATACAAATAGAAAAGTTACAAAAACTACAAAATAAATAAGATATACTTCGATACAATAAGGGGCACACCACAAGGGGGGTTCTTTCTCCATTATTGTGGCTCTTGGCAATGAACGTCATATTGAGATATTTCTATGCCATGGGAAGGAAGATCGTAGCCTACGCTGACGAAGTAGTATTGTTGGCCTCGGGTAAATTTCTACCCACGATCAGCGAGGTCATGCAATCTGTGCATGGATTAGGAGTCAACCCTGAAAAGACTGAACTAGTTCTAGTTCTGTTTACCAGGAGATATAAGGTTGAGACATTTAGTCTACCAGTTCTGAATGGAAAGGAACTCAGTTTGTCGAGGGAGGTCAAATACCTGGGCGTTTACTTGGACAGCAAATTGTCTTGGAGGAGAAATACTCAAGAAAGAGCCAGAAAGGGGCTTAATGCCTACTACGCATGCAAGAACTCTATAGGGAAGAACTGGGTCTAAAACCGGTAATTGTATACTGGATATACACATCGGTTGTGAGACCTATACTCGCTTACGGATGTTCAGTATGGTGGGAGGCGTTGAGGAAAGGGTCGTATAGGAACCCTCTTTCTAAAGTTCAGAGATGAGCTTCAATTGGCATTACGGGTGCGGTAAGAAGTTCACCTCAGGCAGCACTGGACAATTCTTCACCTTCTTCCAATTGAGGAATTCGTGAGAGTTATGGCTGTGCGAGTATTATTTAGACTGGAGGAATTGAGATTAATCGGGAGCTTCACAGCGGGGCATGCTTACATACTTAATGAAGTCAATTTGAATGGTCAAACATTATCCTCGACCGCCCAAACGGACTATGTAGCTACCATAATTGACTTCGAGGCTACTCCCGTTATTGAAATCCCTAGTAGGGACCTTTGGATTGAAGCTCCACGGAGGGTGTGCTATCTTCATGAATGGCTCGAAGATTGAAGTAGGCACAGGGGCGGGTGTCTACTTCATGGGAACAGATATCATGCGATCTTTTAGATTGTCTGATAGTTGCAGCGTTTTCCAGGAAGAAATTCTAGGCATTTTCAAGGCCCTAGGATTGCTGGAGGAGAATCTTGAGAGGGACACTGAGGTAACTATATGGATAGTCAGCCAGCACTGATGATAATGACAAGTTACTATGTCAAAACCAGGTTAGTGCTGGAGTGTAGGAAGGAATTTAGAA
Source organism: Protocalliphora azurea (assembly GCA_932274085.1). Taxonomy (NCBI): domain Eukaryota; kingdom Metazoa; phylum Arthropoda; class Insecta; order Diptera; family Calliphoridae; genus Protocalliphora; species Protocalliphora azurea. The sequence goes on from OW026520.1 coordinate 58,714,898, forward strand.
GGCGAATGGATGCCTTTGACTTTCTTACTGTGATATTCTCGGCAATGAAATAGCCGATGAGCTCGTAAGGGCTCGGAGTCGGACAGGTCTTTTGTGGAGGTATCGGTTACGATTCCAATTGGGTCATATTTCATGGCCATAAGGGTATGGACCATAGGTAGAACGAATGATGCTTGAGGGAGTAGATCGAACTGCAGGGTATCTAGAGCGTTATGGCCTAGTCTTAAACCAGCAGATTTGAAGCATCTTCTGGTCATGAGTCGTGTGAACCTAAGGATTATTGTTGGCATGATTACTGATCACCTCGCAATAGGGAATATGACCAGTAAGTGGGACACTGGCGCGTCAGATTTTTGCAGGACGTGCAATGATATGGAGGTGCTAGACAGTGGAGTATATACTCTGTCACTGTGTGAACTAGAGGAGGTTGCGGGTGAAGAACTCGGCAACCTTATAGGGTTCGTAATGAGAATAAAGTGGCTTAGAGGTAGTCAGGGTTGATTTAATGGGTCTTAGGGTCCACACCTTTCTTATTTTTTTTTAAATTTAGCTATCTTTTTTTTTGAATCGTTTGCTATATTCTACTAGTATTTTTCTCTTTCTTTATCTATCAGCTTTCTCTATTATCTATAAAGGGATCATAATGGACCGAATGATCTCAGGGTGGAGGCGTGAAGACGCCGACCTTTTTTAACCTAACCAAAACTAGTTTGATACAATATATGACAAAGACTCCAGCTTAACGCATGTATCCTTATATTCAAAATGAAGATGGGATATGTGAATGAAAGCCAGCCATATAACTTGAGGAATGGAAATGATTTCCGAATACATAGAGTAGCAACTAACAAAATGAAGAGATGTTTGCTGTACAAAGGACTGCAATTATTTATCCAACTACCAAATTATATTAAAAATGAAACAAATATTAATGTTTTTAAAAGAAATTGTGTAATACATATAAAAAATAATATTTATCAGAGCATTTAAAAATATAAAATTGGATAAGAAATTTAATTTATTTTAGTCATTAGAAAGTATTTAAATACTACTAAATAAATAAATAAAAAAAAAGAGATATTTGCTGTACAAAGGACTGCAATTACTTAACCAACTCCCAAATTATGTTAAAAATTAAATAAAAATTAATGCTTTTAAAAGAAATTGTGTGATACATATAAAAAATTGTCTATCAGAGCATTTAAAAAAAATAAAATTGGATAAGAAATTTAATGTATAATAGTCGTAAGAATGTATTTAAAATGCTACTAAATAAATAAAAAAATACTTTTTTGTTTATTTAACACTTTTATTAATTTTATGCTATGAATATGAAAAATATAGTTCTGTTATTATGTTAATTGGTATTCAATATTTTTATATTAATAATGTATACTTTATAACTTGTGCTTAGTTATTTTTATACTGTTTTTAAGAAATACTAACTGTTTCTTTTTTCTGTGTGTAGGAAGTTTAAATTACAGGAGATAACAGAAACACTTATTTGTCTTCCATAGGGAGTGAGTCGCCTTAATATGCATATATAATTTCCTTGGCATTTTTGTGTATCTTAGCTTCTTTCCAGGTTTTTGTGAATCTCCTATGTCGTAATAAATTAAAACTCAACTTAAATATAAAAATTAATCGTTCTTCAATTCTAACGGAGCTAGATTTTTTTTATCATTTTTTACGTCCAAAAAAAATGTCTTGCTTCCAGTTCGGGAAAAGGAAGAGAAATTAATGTTTGTCCTTAAAGTGCAAAATTTTAGAATCAGAGGCTAAAAGAACAATTTTAATTATTACTACCCTAACTGAAAATGTAAAGTGCTAACAAATGGGTTTCAAAAATACCAATTCCAAGAAAATGCTACTAATAAGAGCCGATATTATAAAAAGCCAAAATTTCAAACTTTCCCATAGTTTTTTCCACTCTTTTTGGTTTTTAGAATTTTTTAAATAAAATTTTGATTCATTCATTCATATAATTTTATTTTAGAATGACTGGATATCGTTAGAATTTTAGTTCGTAGTATTATGTTTTCTAGCACTTAGTTTCTTCTAATTTTCATTAAAACCTGTTATTTTGCATAACTAAATGATTTTTTAGCCTCAGCTACAGATATTTTGCATTTTAAAGACAAATACCTTAATTTCACTTCATTCTCCCAATCTATAATCAAATCTTTCTGGATTGTGGTTGAAGACTCCACAATAATATGATCGAATCTATCCTTATTTTTTATATGTAATAGTAATTTGAAAAGAATTTAATTAATATTAAATTTGAGCATTTTCGAAGCAAATTAAAAAATTAAGTAAAATATCGCTTTATTTTGTCGCACAAAATCTACAAACAACACAACACTTTTACCCCAAACACTAAATATAAGTAACTCAAAAACGTATTTTGTTTAATTAATTTAACAATGTAAGTCGACAAATACCTGGACACCAAAAAAGTAGCACCTAGAACACTACTATTGTGAAGTAAATAGCAAGAGTAGAAAACTACACTCTATTTTGTCCGTCAGTGTATCTAGGTTACATTGCATATCGTCGCCTAAAATGCAAAAGGTTGTAATAACATTTTTTTATTTTTTAAGTTCAAAATTAAGCAATTAAATAAAATTTTTCAATCGTTCACTTAAAACAAGAGTAGATAAAGCAAAAAACTTTTCAAACTAATTTTTTCTTAAATGGGACTAACTTTACAGCTGTTTCGTTTGTTAAGTTGATGTTACGGCCTTTTGAATTGTCTTAATATGGATGTCATTTTTGAAGATATGAATATAAAATTTTTTGCGTAGGTGTATTTCGGATCAATTCATCATAATCCAATAAAAAAAAACACCATTCTATTTTTTAGTGGTTACGGGCTTTTGCATTTTAGGTGACTATATAGACTAGTGGGCCTTTTTAAACTAGTTATTTTTATAAAAAAAAAATATTTAATATTTTTTTTTTTTTTTTTTTTTTTTTTTTTTGTAGGTTCTCCTTAAGATTTATGTGTATTTACGTACACATAACACACTTTTGACGAATAATATTCCAAAATGTATTTAAATGATATATGCACATATGCATATAGAAGCAAAAAACGTAAAAATGCAAAAGGCCGTAACCACAATTTTTAGTTTTTTGCTTTAAAATTAAGCAATGAAGTAGAATTTTGTAATTGTTCACTTAAAGCAAAAATAGATAAAGCATAAAAGAATATTTAAAACAAATTTTTTTTAAATGGAAAAAGTTTTACGACTGTTTCGTTTATGAAGTTGTCATTACGGCCCATTGAATTTTGATAATATTGATATCATTTTTGAAGATATGAATATGAACATTTTTGTGTAGATGTGTTGGGTCAATATATTATAATCCAGCAAAAAACAAAACATTTTTGGTTAAGCCTTTTTCAGGTGACGATATATAAAATCATGTAAAACCCTTTAATGCAACTACATAAAGAAAAGACATTACAAATATTCAGACAACCTTTTATTATATAATGATTATGACCATGGTTAGTGTTATTGTCCAATTTTTCAAAACTATGAAATTTAAATATGTATATACATACGTACGTATATATTTTATTTTCGACCATACTGAAAAAAGACAAACACATAATTATTTTAGATGATGATTCTTATTTTATCGTTTTTTAAAAGGTGCTGATATTTTTCTCCCTAATACAAAATGTTGAATGTATTGGTAAACTCGCTCACAAGGGATTCGAGGGAGGATTGTCACTACATAACAAAAAATGATTACAAAACCACTTTTACAGATAGATTTTTTATTTACCATTTATAAGAATTATTTGCTTACAAAAGCTATTATATATTATTTAAAAAATTTTTTCTGCAACATTAATGAAAAACAACTTTTGCTCTAAGAACAGTTATATTTGTAAATTTTATTCTTTCACCATTTGCTTATTCGTGCTTTTTTTAAATTCTTTTTCTCACAAATTTTAAAACCAACAATTTTCAGTTAAAGAAAAATTTTATATTTTTTACTTTAATAACTATAATCACTCAAACTTTATAAATTTTGCTACCAAAAATTATGCTTTTAGGAAGAAACGAAAAGAAGTACTAAAATTAAAAGTTTGTTTAATAAAAATTGCAGCAGCTGTGTTAATTTACCTACAGTCTACATTAGGCAAATTTTTATCAGCATAAACGTCAAAATCAGTGAGAATATATAAAACAACTTAAACAGCTGATTATTATCTTGGTTATTACAGTTGTCAAGCTGCATATATAAAAAACAATAATGAATACGCCATATTGTTGTTTTTGTGCAACTGTTGCCACCTTACACAAATTCGCGTTAAGTTCAACGTTTGCCGTGATAAAAAATTCTCTAATATAGACACTATGTTATTTATGTTAGCTGCGTTTACTAAGCATTTAAAAACATATGACACAAAACCCATACACAGTTATACTTGTTGCAAGTATCGAAGGCGAATGAATAATTTATGTAATATCACCTTCCTACTGCCGCGAAATTTAACCAAAATAGGGTCTACCCGAGAGATTTTTCTATCATGACAAATGTCAAATTCTTATTATGATAAGAAGTTATAACGTGTTCACGAAATTTATTTATATTATTGCGCTATGGTATAATTGTTACAGCCCATCCACACGTAACATAATATGTAAGATTTTTCTGTCAGAGGGTGTCAAATTCGCTCTCTGAGAGAATTATCTCACGTGTAAATTCAAATATTAGTATTATAAGTAGTATTATTATTATTATTATTGACTTTTTTGAAACCTTTATAAAATAATTACATTATAATGAGAATTTACTTAAAAGTATTACCACAATTAACATCTAAATAATTAAATAAGAAAACTACTAATATCACAGTGTTAAGGAAAAGTTGTAAAAAAAAACCCTGTACATACTTAAACGTTATAAGATATTTTAAAAACAACCATCAATTATAACTCTTTAAATAAAAAAGAGTCTTAGTGATTGTTTAGCTAATTTCTTATTATTGCATATGTAGACGTTCTGCATTTTTCATTAAATGATAGAGTCAGTTCCCTTGAAAATGAATTAAACATTTTATGCTTAAAGTTTCTATACAGCAGATCAGTAGAATATCTGGGGTGTAGGTTATGAATTATTTTCAGATTTTTATTTTGTATTATCTGTAATTTTCTTGTGTAAGTTTTAGCAGCTTTATTAAAACAGACTTGGCATCCGTAGGCAATAATTGGTCGAATAAACATTTTGTTTTTTAAATTAAGTTTAGATCTTCTGATAAGTAAGGGGTAAAGTGCACGACCACATTTGATTGCTTTATCACAAATATACTGTATGTGTTGTTTAAATGATAATTTTTTTATCTAAGATAATACCTAGATATTTGATGCTATGCTGCAGAGGAATTAAAACTCCCCTAGAATATAAATGTTTTGTAGGAATACGTTTCTGTGATCTATTATATGGAAATATAATAGCTTGTGTTTTACTAACATTAACTTTTATCTTCCATTTATCAAAGTATTTATTGGTAGATTTTAAACTATTTTCCATTTTTTTGATTATTGTGTTTGACACCTTACCGGAGCAAATAAAAGCACTGTCGTCAGCGTAAAAAGCTACTTCATGATTCTTGCGAATAGTAAAATCGGAAATATATATTGAATAAAGAGTAGGTAACAATACCGATCCTTGCGGCAGACCCGCAGGGATTTGTCTATCACTAGATAGTGTATTATCTATAGATACAGCAAATGAGCGCTGATCTAAAAAACTCTTTATTATCTTTTGCAAGTACTTTGGATAATTGATGGAATTTAATTTAAAAACCAGGCCTTCATGCCATATTGAATCGAAGGCTTTTTCAATGTCAAGAAAAAAATTCCAGTGCTCTTACGATTTCTTTTGTTTGTTTCAATAAAATTAACGACTCTTTTTAGTTAATGTGGAGTGCTCCTTGCGGAATCCAAACTGTTGAGGGTTAGTAATATTATTTTGGTTGGAAAAATTTAAAATTCTCTTATTAATTATTTTTTCAAATACTTTATCCAATAGGCTTAGGATGCTGATTGGTCTATAGCTAGACGGTAATTTAGGATCCTTTCCTGTCTTAGGAATTGGGATAACTTTTGCTTTCTTAAAAATAGTTGGAAAATAGCCCTTTATTAAACAAGAGTTCAAAAGTTTACATAGAGTTTCAAAAAAGCAATCGGGCATCTTTTTAAGGATAATGCTATTAATGCCATCTAAACCGGGGGCTTTATTATTTTTCAATAAAAGTACAAATGATTTAACTTCATCTAAATTGGTAAGCTCTACGTTATATCTGTCAAGAATTGTGTCGTTTTTAAAACTTCACCGTTTACATGAAGATCAGTAAAAGACATTTTGTTTCCTTTCAGTGCTTTTTTTACTTTGCAAAACTTTTTAGAGCCCGAGGGCAAATTCGAAATAAATTTTGACCAGGATTCATTGCGATCTTTATTAAGGTGAAAATCAATAAGTTTATTTAATAGCTTCAAAATGTTTTTCAATTGATTTTTATAATTAAAATCGCTACATCTTTGAAATTTACGTTTGTATTTATTTCTCTGACTAATTAACATTTTACTAATTTCAGAGATTTCTCGTTGCCACGGAATTTTATTAAACGCTTCTTTAACTATAGATATTAATTTGTTAAAATAAAAATCTAGATTACCTGAATTAGTAACGGGTTGGTCAATGTACTGACACCTAATTTCATTTTCCACCCAGTTTCTGATTGCTGACCAGTCTGCTCGATAATACAAGGGAACTGAATATGTCATGTTTTGAACCTGGCCATAAATAACACAAGATATAGGTACATGGTCCGACTGTAAAACATTTGGATGTGTCTCAAGGTTTGAAAAATCGAGACACGAGTTAGATATAAGAATGTCTACTGTGGACGGTTGAACGGGGTTGATATTTTGTCCAAAGCGAGTAGAGATAATTACCAACCGAATTATTTAACATACAATTCCAATGTGTATGTTGGGCATTCACCGAAAATAAAATAGTCTTTTGAAAATGAAGTTAATTTATCCAAATCAGCTTTAAAGTTGGTAGTATGAACTGGATTATACGCTGAAGTAAATATAACTGGCCTTCTATTAGTTATAACTTGTACTGAAATACTTTCAGCAGTACTTGTTTTTATTTTTGGTAACAACGTATGTTTAATGTTACCTTTAATTGCAATTAGAACTCCTCCGCCATGAGTAGATCGATCCCCTCTATAAATTTTATAACCACCAAGTTGAAATTTGTGGTACGGTTTCAAAAAAGTCTCATTTAAAAGGAGAATATCGATTTTCCTTTTGTGTAAAAAGTATTCCAGCTGGGCAGCTGCTGACTCAGTTGTTATGCCTTGGGCCGGTTGAATTATATGGCATGTTTAAGCATCATACCCAAAACTCGTAGCTTGTCGTACTTATTTTGACATCTTTGCAAAGCATCGACAGCATCAAAAAATATTTCCAGAAGTCTTTCATTGGAAATGTCATCATTATTATTATTGTCGTAGCTCTTGCCTTTAGCTACCGCAGAATACAAATTACCAAAATCGCGGGAATTACCTTTATTATTATGGGGTTCTTGCCTTGGCAATTGAGGAAAATCATGATCGTCTTCTTTAAAATATGTTACGTTAGTTCTTCTGCTGGTCGCCCTAGATTTAGATGTTGCTCGATGACGACTTTCTAAATATTCTTGACGACTTGGGCACTTTGGGTCATCAGCTCTATGGTTAACGTTTTTTAAGTTCTTGTTTATGCAGTTGTAGCACTTATAAATTGGAGCATTATTTGGGACCTTTATTGCCCTTTAGAGGATTTCTCCAATATACAGATATATTACAAAAATATCTTATTTTCATAACCTCTCTATTTGAAACATGTTGACAATCAAACTCAATGAGATAGAGTGCGTCATCTACACTGGATCTTTTTGTTGCTAATTCCTTAATACTTACCGGGTTTATGTTGAGCGAGCTTACAAATTCTTCGCCAATTATCTTTGTGTCCAGTTGTGGCAGGCCAAATAAAACCAATTTAAAAGTTTTTGCATCCCTCAATTTTGCGTATAATACTGGAATTTTTTGTCTTTGAGCACACTCAAAGCTTCATTGTACAGCGATAACGAGTTTGATACAATTTTTGTACCAATAGACATCCGTTTGTAAGTATACTTATCCCCAATTAATCCGATCACAGTTGAAAAACTGTGGGTAGAGACCACAATTATTGGTGGAACCTTTTCTTTGATAGCAACTGCTTCTTCTTCATCTTCAGACAGAAGCTGAAACCTGTTGGAACTAGTGCTGGGACCGTCTATAGTTTTTGAATTTAGGGCTACTGCCCCAATGCTTTCTTCTTTTTTGAGCAAACGTTGCCAAATAAAAGAAAGTTAAAGCAAATTTAAATAGTTTTTTTATACTTTTTAATTAAAAAATTCAATTAATTTTTAAAGTAAAAATTAACACGATGTTTTTATCTTGAGGCGGAGATGCCAGATGACATCGCTAATTTACTATTTTGATTTAAATTACTTTTTTTATTTTATGAAAATATGAAAACATGCCAATATGAAAACATTTCTAAAGCAATTTATAAAAGAAAATACTCACACACTCCACTTTGCAAGTGAAAATGCTTTAAAATCGGATGAAGCTTATGAAGTACTTTATTAATGAATATATGAGTCATTAATGATTATATGCATTTATGTAGAAGCTAATCTACATAATTTTTTTTGATTTTTTTTCGCCTTAACGGATATTGCAAGTAAGTTTGGTCTTACCCGAAGGTAATTAAAAAACTCAAGTATTTTCGCAAAAATACTTAAGCATGATGTTTTTCAGAAAAGTATGTATTTTTTATTGTATTTAAAAATTACTGCACATTTTTTCTGTGAAATTTTTTTAATATTTTAGATATGTACGCAGATACTGTTCATATACTATATGTATTTATTTATAATTTTCCATACACCATTCTTAATACTATATGCATAAATCCATTTTACTAAAAATGTTCAAAAAAAGCAGTTATAAATAGTTTATCCAAAACTTTGTCAAATTACGATAAAAATGCATTAAAACTGCAAAAAAAGTCCAATATTTTCCTCAAAATTTGTTTTATCAATTTGTTAAAATAGGTTTTCACCAACAATAAAATTTTTTAATTGTAGTTTTATTAAATGCTTATAAAACAAAAAAGTTATTATGAATAACAATTTTTCAAATTTTCTTATTAACTTTTAATAAAACCTTTTATAAATTGCTCAAAACTATTATGAAAAAGACTGTAGGTGGTTATATACAAGTACAATATAAATAAATAAAAAATTAAGAAACCCAGACAGAAAATTAAAAAAAATCACAATATAAGCATTTGGTCACCAACTGATTAGATGTAGCATAAGGCTTGTAATATATATATAAATTCTCTGAATCTTTTATATATAAAAAAAAACCTCAGAGAATAACGTTGACGTCTGAAATGAATGTATCTTGTCTAGGCAAATAGTTATAGAGGTGTGACCCAAGATTGTAGTTATAGGTATAGTTTTAGGATTTATTTAGCCTTAAAAAGCGTTCGTTTTATTTTTAAGCGCGTGTAATGCACTACTACTCAACTGCAGTAAAATGAAATTATGTTTAATTGATGTAAAATGGGTTGCCTCTGCGACTTCTTTTACCTTACATTAGGCAAATTTTTATCAAAACAAACGCCAAGATCAGTGCGAATATATATAAGGTAACCTTAGTTAAGCAGCTGATTATTATTTTGGTTGTTACAGTTGTCAAAATGCATATATAAAAAACAATAATGAATAAGCCACATTTTTGTTTTTGTGCAACAGTTGCTACCTTCCACAAATTCGGGTTAAGTTTAACGTTTGTCTAGATAAAAAATTCTCTAATGTATACACTATGTAAGGGAAAGATACAAAAGACAAGATTAACGCTGATATAATATGTGAGATAACGCCGGCAGAGGAGAGTAACAATTTTGTTTATATTATTTTAATTCTTAAATAAGAGGTACACGTATTCTAATAAATCCTATAAAATATTATTAGTTAATTTATTTCTTAAGCTTTAAAATTAATTAATAGGGCTTCTATTGGAAGTATAATCTATCATGGGCCGATCTTCCGAAACTGACCTACTAATTGTTTCTATTTGACGGAACAAAACTAAAATTTTTAGAGTTAGATTAAACAATGGAATACGTGTTTTCTGTTCAGCAACACACTACATTAGCATTCTTGATATTATTAAAATTGTGTTTTCTTCATCGACGTCAGTTAAATTTGAAAAAGAAGTCATTAAATTTATTATGGCTTTTTAGCACAAATGGTATTGATATTTGTTTTATTGTTGGAAAGAGAATTATAGAATAATACAAATGACACTTTAAAACTAGTTTATGAAAAAGAAATTTTGGTTTAACAAAAAAAAAAAAAAAAAATAACCAAAATGGGAGAAAAATCATCATCTCTACATTGGGAAATAAAAAAAAACAATTTTTGTTAAAAAATAGCTAAAACGGCTTCAGAGCCATTTTTGAGTTAAATTTTATTCAAGGATATATATCTTTTGGTGTAATTTCCTTGTAGCACGCATTTTGCCTTTTGTATTTTATAAGTTAAAAAACGCTGTCACTTATACATATATGTACCGGCTAAATAAATTTTTTGTTCCCAAAACAACTTTTGATTTTCTAGGAAAAAACAACAAAATACAAATAAAAATATACTGAAAGCTGTCGTGTGGAGTCTTTACTTGTTTACTCCCATCGGACGCGTCCCCAGTTGGCGGATAGGGGGGATTGGGCTAGAGACACTGGATGCACTAATGTACGGTGCTGGAGCCCTCTCCCTTTGCCTACATTAATGCATCCTTTGTATCACACCCAGTTCTGGAAACGGAAGGCTTGCTGGACTGGATGCGATGCATTGATGTATTCTAATTGGTGTTTCTGCCGAAATGAATACATCTTTGGCACTGGGTACGGTCTTAGTGCCATAAGTTTTCCGTGGACCAAATAAATAGGTATCATGCATTTTTAAGATCAAGGTGGTAGGTAGCAGTGCCGAGGATCTGAATGATTAGTTAGTGCTAAAAGAAACTAATAGTGAACAGCTCCCCTCTGATGCTGATGGCAAGGGTCAGTTGTATTACAGCCTAGTCCGCGTACGCCGTCACTGCGCAAGATGGTCTATTTTTTACGTGCATACACGTGGGACAAAATTGAAGGAAAATATATGGAAACAAGTAGGTTAAGGGATGAACGAGACAAAGGGACAATGGACAAAGAAGAGTGCGTTAGAGAAGTGGAAGGGACGGACGCTGACATAAGAGCTAGGGATAGGGTCGAGGTAGGGGAAAACAAGGATGACGTCGGGAAAGGGGGGAAAAATGAGGATGGGGACGATGACATGGACTTGCTAAGACTGCATACGAACATCCTCATACAACACGGACAATTAATGACCCAACTGACGGAGGAGGACAGCCTGCTGGACTCGGCGGAGGACCCTGTAGGATCTGGTGCGACGGAGGGACTGGAGGACTTGTCTCTTGGATCCGATGAAGAACATGAGACAACAGTTGTCTCTGCTCTTGATCGGGGCAAGGAAAGAGGAACTGCAGTCACTGCGTCAACACTGGGTATAAAGCAGGTGAGCTCGACGGGTGCATCAGGCATGTCAAGGCCTATGGCCAAACCTATTGTTCGGCAGGAAGCGGTAGCATATCCAATGGATGAGCAGGCCGCAACCGACAGTCGAACGAGTTTTGAAAAGGCGAAGAACGGTGTTAGGGCCTCTATAGCTGCACTAAATAAGTTGGCTAAGAAGGACCCATCGCTGTTAGACGGGCGGGATAGGCATGTTCGCAGGAAATATCGAAAGAGCATCTACAGGTTTGAACGGACCTATGGCTCTATCGGTGACATCCTGGGATTGTCCTATCCCGATGGTTTTAAAGTGGAGGTAGAGGAAGGTCCGGAAATTGCTCGCAAGGGTAAAGAGTCCGTGTCTACCAGCACTTTAGAACCACAAGTCGACGCTGGTAAACATTGTGGTGCTCACAAGCTATCCAGCAGTCCTGTAGGTTCTCTCAAGGGAAGTGACAGGTCAGCAAGGATTGGTAGTGGGATAAAACACATTGAGAAGAGAGTAGAGAGGGTAAACCAAGCTCTTGCGAGCCCCGCTAAGGAATCTCAAATGAGGTCAATTAGGGGAGCTCTGCCTGGAGATGAGATACCCTATACCTCCAAGAAAGCAGGTCATGTACCGCATGACTCTTTTGAGGGTCCTCCTAAGGGGACCATAAAAAGAGTGAGGTCGGGGGATGATCAGCAGATTCCATCTGCGAAGAAGGTTGGTAAGGCACCAAGTGGCCCGCTCAAAAACTCTCATAAGGGAGTAGTGAAGCGGGTAGTATCTGGTGACGTACAACCTTCATCGTCCAAAAAGGGGAAGGATTCGTCCAAGTCGGACATTCTTCAAGCAGCAGTCATTGACCGTGCTGATCCAGATGGGAGAATCAGTACGGAAATGTGACGTCTGATTGAGGACAAACTTATGGACGAAATCTTCCAGGCAAGGCACAGGCCGGGTGAAATAGCCTTCATGGGTGCAGACTGGACAAGGGGCGTCAAGACTGTTGGTTGCGGTAGCAAAGGAACTTTTGAATTCCTGAAAACCGCGATTGACAGATGTGGCAACCTCTGTCCAGATGCGCAACTGGAGGTTATACCAGCGTCGGAATTGCCTCTGCGGCCAATAGTCACGGTATGGATTCCACCACCCATTAAGACGGTGGAAGCCATACTGGGAATATTGGAAGGACAGAATAGGGGGATCAATACAAGTCAATGGAAACTTGTCTCTTCATTGACTTGTAAAGAGAACCAAAGAAAAGATTTCCGATTCGCAGTGGATCGGGAATCTATTAAGAAATTGGACTCATTTTTTGTTACGTTCGGGCTTGGCTACATCAAATTTCGCTACGCGAAAAATGACACAGCCAAAGAGGTTGCGGATGGTGCAAATAAATCAGCACCATTGTGAAGCGGCCTCGACCGAATTAATAACCTACCTCAGTGAGACCAATGTGGACGTGGCCCTAATCCAGGAGCCTTGGCTAAATAATAACCAGGTCTGTGGTTTAAGGGCCAAAGGATACAAATTGTTCAAGCCGTCCACTGAGGATAAGGTGAGGACTTGTATTCTGGTGAAGAATGATCTTCAGGTAATTCTTCTTAACTCTTTCAGTTATGGTGATCTAACAGTCGTTCAAGGAGAGGCATTGGGAGGCGGTAAACTGGCCTTGGCCTCGGTGTACATGCCCTATGAGGAGCTGGAAACACCAGATGACAGGATGTGGGCCTTAGCCGAGTACGCAAGACGGAATGGAGTACGTCTATTGCTCGGTTGCGATGCTAATGCACACCACAGTCAATGAGGTAGCAGGGATACCAATAGGAGAGGTGAGTCAACATTTGATTTTATTATTGCGAATGATCTTTTAATCTGTAATAGGGGTAATACTCCTACGTTCAGGACGAAGGATAGGGATTCAGTAATAGACATCACATTGACTAACTCTAGGGACCTAGTTGAGGACTGGAGGGTGGCCATGGGGTGCACTTTCTCTGACCATGGCAGAATAACCTTTAATCTTAACTTCCTGGGTTCTGAAGGGAAACCTTTTAGAAATCCTAGGAGGACGGATTGGAACGCCTTCTGGCGGGATCTGGGGTCAAGATTGACTGGAACTCCGATGGAGTTCTTGTCGAGGGAAAATCTTGACGAAGTGGTAGAGAAGATAACGGGGTCTATTAACAGAAGCTATGAGCTCAACTGCCCGGTGAGCTATCCGGGTAAAAGGAAACAGCCGGTTTGGTGGTCAGAGGAGTTGAAGGCTCAACGGACCACAGTTGGCAGGCTGTACAACAAAGCCCATAGGTCTGGTAGGGACGAAGATTGGGGCACCTATAGAGTGTGTTTCAATAAATACAAAAAGGACATTAGAAGAGCTAAAAGAGCATCGTGGATTAAGTACAGCGAGGCCATTGACTCTGTCAATGAACTTTCTAGATTCAGAAAGATACTGTCAAAGGACCCTAGTGTTCCTGAGAGTATTCAGAGATCAGATGGTTCATGGACGGAGTCTAGTTCTGAGTCACTTAATGTGCTTTTGGAAACCCATTTTCCGGGTTGCAGGGATCCATTGGTGGAGGAATAGGGTGAGGGAGAGCACTTCTTCACGGAGTCCACCAGTGGGAAAATTGGAACAGTGGTAAGAGACCTGATAACGGTGGAGAAGGTCACATGGGCGGTGAATTCATTCGAGCCTTATAAGTCACCAGGCCCGGATGGTATTTTTCCGGCCATGCTGCAGAATGCACCGTTGGTGGTTCGTCTACTACTGATTGAGATTTTTAAGGGGTGTCTGGTACATAGACATATTCCAAGGGGGTGGAGAGAGGTAAGGGTCATATTCATACCGAAAGGTGGTAAGACCTGTCACTCGAAACCCAAGGACTATAGACCTATCAGCCTATCGTCTTTCCTTTTGAAGACTTTAGAGAGACTGATAGATCTATATTTGAGATCTTCTGGTAGCTCCAGCATCATGAGTAGTGTTCAACATGCTTATCTGAAGGGTAAATCTGGTGGGTTATATAGAACAAAGACTTCGGTATAAGGAATACACCATGGCCGCATTCTTGGATATTGAGGGAGCGTTCAACAATATCAAGATTTACGCTATCAAGCAGGCGCTGGTGGATCTTAAGGTACATGACTTCTTGATCGAATGGATAATCCTCATGCTAAGCAACAGGATTGTCAATTCAAGCTTGGGTGGAGTATGTTTAAGAAAACTAGTGACTAGGGGGACTCCGCAAGGAGTAGTACTTTCACCCCTGCTGTGGCTAATAGCTGTCGACGTGATTTTGCGTCAATTCGACAGCAGGGGACGGAAGATCGTGGCATATGCTGATGATGTGGTCATACTGGTAAAGCGAAAATATCTTCCCACAATCAGTGAGATCATGCAGTCCGCGCTGGGTGAGCTGTTCTCGTGGGCCGCTGATAAGGGGTTGGGAGTGAATCCGGAAAAGACAGAGTTGGTTTTGTTTACTAGGAGTTACAAGGTAGAGAATTTCAGACTACCGGTACTGTGTGGAACTGAGCTGAGGCTTTCAGACTTAGCGAAATATCTGGGGGTATTCCTTGATAGTAAACTGACCTGGAAGAGGAATGTTCAGGAGAGACTCAAGCGTGGCCTCAATGCCTACTACACCTGTAGAAACTCCATAGGTAAAAGTTGGGGGCTCAAACCAAAAGTTGTATATTGGATTTACACTTCGGTGGTGAGACCAATCCTTTCTTATGGTTGTTCTGTTTGGTGGCAGGCACTGGAACGTAAGAGTAATAGGAACTTTTGTCGAAGGCACAGAGGTGTGCCTTCGACAATGAGAAGCACACCACAAGCGGCTCTGGATGTCATACTTCATCTCTTACCCATTGAAGAGTTTGTGAGGGGTATGGCAGCAAAGAGTCTGCTGAGACTTAAGGAATTAGGACTATTAGGTTCATCAAGAGTAGGTCACTCCAGAGTCATATACGAGATCAGCTACGGTGACATTAATCTGAACTCCACAGGGGCATCAGATTACATGGCCGCTGAATCAGACTTTGGAGTAAATCCTGTCGTGGTGATTCCTGATAGGGGGATCTGGTAAGGCACTAAGAGACTATATGAAGGTTGTGCAGTGTTCACGGACGGATCAAAGTTGAACGAAGGTACTGGGGCGGGGGTCCATATTATGGGCACGGATTTGAAAGGCTCTTTTAGACTCCCTGATGAGTGCAGCGTTTTTCCGGCTGAGATTCTCGGCATCCTGAAGGCCGCAGAAACAATCAGGCAAAACATTGCGAAAGGTACCGAGGTCACTCTCTATGTGGACAGTCAGGCGGCTCTGAAGGCCTAGGGGACCCATTTGGTGAGATCCAGGCTAGTAGCTGCCTGTAAGAAGACACTGAGAGAGCTGATGGAAGACTACATGGTGAGAATCTGCTGGGTGCCTGGCCACTGCAATATTTCAGGCAATGAATTGGCTGATGAACTTGCAAGGCAAGGTGCTGCAGGGAACGTCTCGGAGAGGGAGACATATGTGAAACCACCACTAAGTTTCTTCTATGGGAAGATCAATCAGATCTTGGTCAGAACCAATTCGGCTTGGGAGAGTAGAGAGGACTGCAGTGTCGAGGGCGATATGGCCGGTACTGAACAATGCAGGAACTAGCACTCTAATGGGCATGAATAGTAAGAGCTTGAGGATCATGATAGGGGCCATAACGGGTCACTGTTTGATAGGGAAGATGAGGTCTAGATGGGACGCTAGCAGTTCCGATTTTTGTGGAATGTGTGGAGACGTCGACGAGACCGAGCCTATTGAGCACATTGTGTGCCATTGTCCACGATTGCAGCATCGTAGGATGAAGTGGCTGGGTAGCCAATTCCTCGGCGGGCTAAGTGACGTTCGGGACGCAGATCTTGTTAACGTCATAGGCTTCGTCATGGGAATCGGCTGCTTAAGGGAGAATCAGGGGTATAACCCTAGGGGGATTGGTAACATTGCTGGTCCGTCTATATGATTCGTCACATTTCTATCCCTTTTATCTTCTACTCTACTTTTTTTTCTGTACTCTCTGTATTTTCTATTTTCTACATTCTATACTTTATATTTCACATATATTCTGTTGAAGGGACTCACAATGGACCGGGTTCGGTCTCTGGGTGGAGATGTGGTACTATCTGGTATCACATCTACCTTCTCTATCTATCTATCTATCTATCTATACTGAAAGCTGTAAATTATACCAGTATTAAAACGGGGATATTAGTTTTTATTATATATAATTCGTTTGTTTAATTTATGTTATTTAATAAAAATGAATTCAAGTCGCTAATAAATTTTTGTGAAAGCCGCCAACCAAAATATGCCGTACAGTCGTTGACAATTTTTCCTCGGCTTGGTTCTCTGCAATGAAAATTAAGTTGGTTACGCTGTTAGAATTATTTTTATCCCTGAAAAGTGAGGAAGTCACGCTGAAAATATTGTTTCACATAAAAAATAAAAATTCTCTGTATTTAGGCGTTGATACAAGAAGTAAATATCTTACAAATATTTAATTTTGTGTCAAACATATAAAACATTTTTTTGTTTGCAGGAAAACAAGAAATGGCCGAGGATTTTGATGTCGAAGCCATGCTTGAAGCACCATATATTAAAAGCGTAAGTATTAGAAAACAAAAAGTACATTTGTAGACACATATGTAAGTATGTATGAATGTACATTTTGGAATTAACTATTTTTTTTTTTTTATTAATACGTCTTAAAAAATTTTGACCACTTTTTGACCGGCTTAATCCGCAAGATTATCGAGATTTCTGTATTAAGAATTTTTTTTTTTTTTGATTATTTTCCTAAATACAATTATAACCCCGTTGGCTTATCTCTTGACTGATTTTCGGGTCTCCAAATGTGTTAAACGCCGATGAAATATATTTTTATACAATACCATACATTTTTGGTATAAATGAAGATCCTTGATTCATTTTCGGTTTGGTATAAGTTGAGATTCCTGAACAAATTATATACAAGTAGTTCGGCTGACGGATGGACCTGACTAATATGTTTAGTGAAAACCCAGCAAACCGAATGATTGATTTCAAATTTGAGTGATTTGAAATGTAAACAAATGTAAACATTTGGGAATCATTTGATGATTTGAGAATAATAGGATTCTCAACAAGAAGGGGTAATTTTTCTCCAATTTTGACAAAGATTTGAAGTAAGGTTTAAAATAAACTTTAATATCAAAGAAAAAAGATAATTTTTCAAACGTTTGAAATTTGATGAGTCCGTGTTTCCCAACAGACAGAGTATATATGCCATTATTTTCAAATCATTCTCAAACCTTTTACATTTGAGAAAAAAAAAATCAAATCACTCAAACTTCAAATCAAGCCTTTGGTTTGCTGGGTTGGGAAAGTACTTAACTCTGTGTATGTGTTAGTAAAAAGAAGAAAAATGTTGGTCATTTTTATTTTCCCCATACACACAGAATTCTATAATTCTGTGCATAAGTAAGAATTTTCAAAAACGTGCAATAATCGCAAATTTTTCGCCAAAAATTTGGGAACTTTTTTCTATACAGTTCTCTCAATTCACACGGCATTCGCATGTGTGAGAGAAATTAAAAAAATTGAGAGTCGGACTATTTTTACACTTTGTCCCTGAATCCCTTCCGATTTTCTTAATTTTTGATGATGGTGCTTTTAACGGTGAAAATATTGTTGTAAACATTTTTGATTGCAATTTCGTATAGAAATTTATACGAATTTCCCTAAGAAATTTATATGAAAAAATTTTTTTGTTATTAAAAAAGATCACCAGCTCTCTTGATTTTTTAAACAATTTTTATAATGATCCAGTTTTTACTTGTGA
This sequence comes from Protocalliphora azurea, assembly GCA_932274085.1. NCBI lineage: Eukaryota > Metazoa > Arthropoda > Insecta > Diptera > Calliphoridae > Protocalliphora > Protocalliphora azurea. Next base: position 58,733,462 of record OW026520.1, read on the forward strand.
TTAAATTAATCTTAGAAAATTTTGCCCGCTCGCTCTAAGTTTATGATTTATGGGCCTCTAAAGTTTTGATATATTTTTTATGAATATCTTTATTAATATATATGCGATTTAAATTATATTGTACCGATTAAAATAAGTTCTGTTACCTTTCCAGTGATATATAATGTAATCATATTAATTCCTTCAGAGGAAAAATTGCATTTTTTCTTAGCGATATAACAGAACTTAAAATTTTTTTTTATTTCCAAAAAAGGTTATTCAGCGAAGTCCCTGAACACGGCCAAAGGCCGGCTAAAAGAAAAATCTTTATTAACGTTAAAAATAAAATATTTTTATTTCAACTGGGCCGGTAATCTTAATTTGTTTTGTTCCAGGAAATATTTACTAATTTAAGTGAGTTAGGAATCTGTGATGGTAAATTATGATCGAAAATCGATCCTCTGTCAAAAAAAAAAAAAAAAAAAAAAAAAAAAAACTATTATTTTGTAGTCTATTCTTGCCAGCCAACTTTATACTGAAATCGACTTTTAGGCTTCGATTAATCGAAAAATCAACAGTGCACAGTGAATTACTTTTCTGTAAAAATAAATTGAAAGAATTGCAACGTAAAATTTTAAACTTTCTAAAAAATAAATGTTGAGACAATTTTTTAAAAGATTAAAAAATCAGTAAAAGTACACTTAAATTCTTTCCCGCAGTGACGGACATTCACATAAAGAATATTCCTAATCCTCAATAAAACAAGTCATCCTTTTCTCAAACTCCTATTTGACAATTCAACCAGAGGAATATGATTATCTGTGTTTCTGTTATATCCGTAGGCGACCAATTTCTTTAGCATTCATTCGCCATTTCGATCCCACGAATACCCTGTTACCAAGACTAGGTTGAGAATCATCCATACATTGATTGAACTTACGAATTTCGTTCCTTAATTTCCACGAAATACATGTATTTGAATTCTATGGTGCTAAATTTTAGACATTTAGTTACGTTATTAGAGTGATCTGCGGAAGTAGGTTAATAATAAATATATCGATTCTTTTTATTATCTTATCTTCTTCGAACAGTCATACGACTATTGTATTCAATGCATTACACACTCAAAATGTTTGGTTTAGTTGTTAAACATATCGACATACAATATATACATATTTGAACGTTTAAGGGTCCTTTAAAACATAACCTAACCTAGATCGCTATAAGGATCTAAATGAGCTCGTTTTATTGACCAATAATTAAATAGTCTTCGTATTGTAAGACATATTGCAGAACATATATTGGTAGAGTTGTGAATTATGAGTACTTTTGAATACTCAATACGTATTCATTACTTTTTATTTGCGTACTCAATACTTTAAGGATTAATTTTAATTTCAGAATATGTTTCATATTTAAAAGAGGCACTTTTTTTATTTGTAATTTTAAAAAGATGAAATGTTCAGAAATCTTCCATATGCATTAACTAATAAAACAATAGGCAGGGTATTATGCGTTTGTGCTGATGTTTGTAACACCGAAAATTAATGTACCAATAACAATCGCCTCAGAATGACTTTCAGATTCTATTTAAGTATGTCCGTCTGTCTGACCAATTGTCTGTCAAAATATATGACAATATAATCGGCCAAAAACGAATATTATTGAAATTTATTAAAAGCGGTCCATTTTATCCAGCCAAGACAAATGTTCCCGTGGGATAGGGTTTAACTGTCAAAAATGGCTTAATAAAATTTTTATAAATAAATTTTGATTATACACGTTCAATTTTGAAGTTTCAGTAAAATGTGTCTATAATTGACAATAGCCTCCATATATAAGCTTTACTTTAGAATATCACTTCAACGTTCATGATTTCCTTATAAATTTTTGTACCGTGGTTACTGTTGATACCGCGGTTAATATTGTATGTTTACGAATATTTTTAATGAGACAAAGTGGTTCTAAAACGTTTTTTTTTTTTTTTTTTTTTTTTTTCGGAATAATTATGTATGGAGATATTTCAATAAAATTTCACATGGTCATAGGTGAGGTGTTTTTGAGTTGATTTGGGGGAGTACAGATTCTTAGCAGGTCTGGGGTATAGGGTGGCCCTCAAAACTTGACCTTTTATAACGACAGAGTGACGATTTCAATGAAAGAAGTAAATTTTTGAAAGATGTTTTCTCCGGTTTGAGATTTTGGTACAAAAAAAGAGTGGGAGTTTTTCTATTTTTTTAATTTTATGATATTATATGATGTGGAAATTTGATAGGATATCTTTGTTCGTTTAAATTTTATTTCAATTTAAATATTAAATATTTACAAGGGCTATCTTTATGTAAAATTTCTTTTTTGTCATATCATAAATGAGTTTTGGCGATTTTTTTAAAGTCATACCCGAGATGGCCAATTTTGGAGGGCCACCCACTACTCAACTGACCCGCTAGGAGTCTACTACTCCAAATCAACACAAAAACACCTCACCTTTAGGTTATGTTAAGTTCTGAGGGCAGCTGTCTAGTCAATTAGAGACAGCTCACCTGGGTACAATTTGGTCCCCTTGTGAAAAATTGAGGGATCATGTGCTGCTAACTCACGAATTCATAACAGCGTTCGAAACGAACCAACCTGATGCTTGTATGAAAGAATTGATCCATCTGATGTCAATATCAGAGAGATCTGATAACGCATGCACAAACGGACTTCCAAAATTAGCAGTCCTGATCTCAGCAAGAATGGAACAGTGCCATAAAAGATGCTACACCGTTTCCTCCTCTTTCTCATCCCGACAACTTCTACAAAAGTCGTCAAAAAGGAGCCCAAATCTCCAAGCTTGCGCACCAGCAATCCAGTGCCCTGTGACAACGGCTACCAAAATTCTTAGCCGATGCCTCGGTAGTCCCATGCTGAAGTTAGATCGAGATTCATCATAATGGGGCCATATTTGCCTCGAGGTTGCACATGTGGATTCATTTGTCTGCATTGATCTGCAGGCCGAAAGCGGTATTCCAACCAATTGGTCCTCACCTCGAAGAAGGGATCCATCTCTGTCTAGTGAATCCGCAAAAAAGTTAACCGGGGTGCTTGAATGACCCCTAACCCAGACCAGCTCCAGGTTTCAATGTCTCGCCGTCTTATTCAGAGATGTCCGGCATTCATGTACCAATCTGGATGTCGAAAAGACGCCAGAAAGCGATTTAATCGCGGCTTGACTGTCTGTAGAGATTTGGATATCCGGTCCGAATACCCTCTAGTACATTAACCAGTTCACCGCCCTCTTTATGGCCGAGATCTCTGCTTAAAGAATGCTGCAGTGATCTGGCAATTTAAAGAAAATGTTTTTCCTATAAACGGGAGTATAGCAGATTTGGACCCCTTCAGCAGATTTGGACCCGTCAATATAAACCTCAACTTGAACCAGCTCTTAATTCTGGAGCAGTTGAGATTGATACTGAGAAGTCTCTGCCAAGAAAGGGTATGGGGATGCAATAATCGATATTGCTAGGAATGCTATTAAGGAATCCCAGAACGGTCGCATGGCCGAATCCACTATCATTCCATGCACATATAGCCCTGAAACTTTCCGCCGTCATAATGGATGATCTGTTTGGCCATAAGATCCACCGGTAACAAATTCATTAGAACAAATAATGCTTTCCATGGAGTTGTACGAAGCGCTTCTGTTATGAGTAGCGCTGAACTACGCAGAATCCTATCAAAGATTCTGATATAGGTGGATTTCTCCACAGCCTTCCTCCACTCCATACTATCGCTTCATACATAAGTATCACCGTGTCGAAAAGCCATTTCATATTCCTGGGATTTATTCCCTAGTGATTATCTCAGAATCTCTTGAGGTTGGAGATGATGGAATCTAGGGAATCGGAGAGTACTACCATTGAGCCTAAAGCTAACCAAATTGATTTTGTTTCTCAATAATAAACAAAAATATTCCAGTTCAAACGAAAAAGGAAAAGAAACACAAGATTGAATTAGAATTTGGAAATTTATTGTTTATTATAAACTCTGGAGAGTGGAAGTTCTTACCAGTATGAAGTTATTCTTATCACATTTTTTGTTGTTAGAAGGGATAATTTTAGTGTTATATTTGCTATAATAGCTAAGTTTTAAACCCTAGCTAAACTTGAGGTTTTTGTTAATGGGGAGGTTTAGCATTAATACCCAGGATTTACCGATGGCCTTCTTACACATATATAGGGCATTACCGGCCTTTGAGGACTTTCCCGTATATTCTGGAAGTGGGAAAGGTTGAATCTTATATCTCCTAAAAAGGGGACAAGTTCCGATTTTCCTGGATTTGCGCTAAGGCCACTAATTGTACTCCATTTACTAATTAGTCCCAGAGCAGTTTGCAGGCGGTGAGACATGGTATCCAGATATTTCCCAAATACAGCCTCCGCAATATCGTCTGCATAAGTGACAGTCTTAAACTTCAGAGAATCAAGTTCCCTGAGTAATGAGTTAACGGTGATATACCAGAGAAGTGGAGATAAAACTCCACCTACGTCTCTACAGAAATCTTTCCAGGATTTGCGTTTCGCATTTCTTATTTGGTGTATAAACTTGTTAACGGAGGACTTATAAGTAGACCAGAGTCCTAGTCTCTTGGCCTCATTGAATAGACGGCGACATTCTTTACGAGATTCGCCTCCACCAATGTGGTTTGCTCCTACCCCTGCAGATTTTGGGTCTGCATGCAACAGAAGTCGCTGTGTCATAAGTGTTCGTTAGCGTTTTGACGCACGACTCAATATCACTACAACCATTGATGGTCGCGGAATTTGGGAGGAGTTGGGACAGAATATCATGTTGTACTATCCAATTTGTCTTCCTCCAGTTTTGAAAGGGTTTAACCCTGGGTAAACAAACTTCTATGTTGAAGTCGATGTATAAGTGATCAGAGAATGAGCAGTCGTTGGAGACCCTCCAATCCCTAATCATATTAGACTGCCTAGTACTAACTAGCGTAATATCGAGAACCTTCCTTCTATTAGCTACTGCGAAGGTTGGTTTCCTACCAATGTTCAGAATAGCCAAACTACTACAAAGAATAAAATCATATAAAGACTCACCCCTTGTATTTGTATCAGGGCTTCCCCAAACGACATGATGGTCATTAGCGTCAGCTCCAATTGCGAGCGGTATATTGTTTGCTCTAGGCGTATCTGTTATTTCGCGAACCATAGTTGGTGGTGGGTCGCAATGATCATAGGCCATGTAACTGGAGACAATGCCAAAGTTTGTCTTCCAGGCCGCTACTACAGTGTCCTCATCACTAAAATCAGAGAATGAAAATACTGAGTTTATTGCTTGCTACTATACAAGATCATATTCTACCTGATCCCGCAGCGTGTAGCAGCTTAAAGTTGTCCGTTCGTAGTCCGCGAAACCTTTCGCCAACGGTCCATGGTTCCTGGACTAGTGCTGGCTCCTTTCCTCTTTCTACCATTGGATGGTACGTCCGGTACTCGGGCCATAGCCCTAGGCCGACGTGGGATCTCTTCAATGGAAACCACGTCCAGTCTAGCGCCTTCCCATAGGCCATCCAAAAGAGCGGTCGCCTGCTTCAGGAGCAGTGCTGATCGCTCGTTTAAACAGGCCATTAGCTTGACTCGGTTACTTTACCATCCCTCATCATCGTACTGGGGAGGGTCCGGTCTTCTCTTTCAGAACTTTCCAGAAGACTCCAATCAGCTTCCTGATCGCTCCGGATCGCTCCTATCGATGACAGCTCGTATAAGATGGCACCTCACCTCTGGTCATGTGAAATTTTATTGACATATCTCACAAGTTACAGAATTATTTAAAAAAAGTTTTTTCAAATCACTGTGTGAGAGTAGAAAACCAAGAGCCACATTATATGAGAAGTGAACCACAATACACAATTAGTATCAATATAATTTTATTCAAACTTACTACATACAGTACTGTGCAGAACAGAAGCAAAAAAATTAGGGTAAACCCAAAAAATTGCTTTATTTTTTACAATATTTAGTTTACAACAAAAATTATTTTATGAAATTATATATATATTTAAGGATTCACAAAAACGCTATCTTTTAAAGGGCTTTAATTTTGTCTATTAAAAAAAGCGGGGGAAAAACACTACAATCTTCATATAAGAGTGTGCACAACAACAGCAACTATTTTGTTTAGTTTTGTTTTATATTTTCTTTAAAACTGAACAGCATTGATGCGATTAAATTGTAAACTGTTGTGTCAACATTTTTTGACAACACAACTTGGACTACATTAATTTTGAAGCCGTGTAAAAAAAGATCTTTCATAGGGGTTTGAATTAGACCGCATGATTAACAAATTTGAGACAATTATCTTTAATCAAATATTTTAAAAGTTTTAAAATATATTTTGCGCTTTACACTTGCTAAAGCATTGAATTAAAAAAAAAAATCTCTACATATGATGAAATTTTTGTGCTTTCTAACAATCTGTTAATCTAAAAGGATAAATATTTCGCATGATTTTTTAAGAAAAGCACATAATTTTTCAGCTAGAATTTAAATACAGTCATGATTACATCTTGTCCTTGCCAAAAATAATTTTTGGAATTGTGTGGTTTAAGATACACACCTTGACAGTGCACCGGGTTGCCGGATATTGCGTATACGGTCATAGTGGATATGATTGAATATTATTTCAAATTAAATAAAACACTTTCCTTTATAATATACTCAATTTTATTGAGTTTAGATAAAAATCTCTATTTATATAAAAATTCTGATAAAAAAAGATGAATAAAAAACTATACCTATCATAAATATGCTTTTCGGTGAGCAGTGCTATTTTGCTTGGTCTGTAACTTCAATAAATATTTTCAAAAGGAAAATTCATTGTTGTAGTATGCTATCTTATTATTTTTAAGCATAACTAAACGAAAGTTTCGGCGAAATTCTATTATATATAATAAAAGGCATCATAATTTTTTAAATTTTGTTCCCGAAATTAATTTATAGTCCTTAGGTAGGTAGGTAGATAGAGGAGGGTTGCACAGTACTCAGAAGAGTACCCGTGCATCCACTCGGAAACCTAGAGGTCCATTGTGAGTCCCTTCGTAGAATCTATAGAGAAGTAGAAAAGAAAAAATAGTAGTAGAGTGACCAGGAAAGGAAAAGATTAGATAGATGAGACCAAGAAAAGAATAGAAAAGACTTAGAAAGGAAAAATGCTACCGCCCTATATCGTTCGCTCTAAGCCAACGACCCCTCCTAGCCAGCCTATTCCCATAGCTAGTCCTATCAATCTATCCAGATCGATCCTTGATATACTATCCAATTCGTCAACGAATCGACTGCCTAGCCATTTCTGCCTACTTAGTTGTAGTCATGGACAGTGACATATAATATGCTATACCGACTCTAGCTCCTCATTATCTTCGCACATCCTGCAAAGATCGGAGGGACCTATCTCCCAATTCCCTGTCATTCCCCGTATGGGACAACGACCTGTCAGAATATCTATCATAGTCTTCACTTTCCACCTTTTCATGCCCAAAAGTAGATTTGTATCTGCTATATCAAGTTTAGGACATAAGACCCTTGATATCCTGCAGTCCGTTCTACTATCCCATGCATGATTGGTTCTATCCCGAATCCACTCTCTAATCAACCTGAAGTAAAAGCGTAGAGGTCACTTACAGCCCTATCCAAAGCTGAGCCGTTCCTAGCTAATTCATCAGCTACCTCATAGCCAGTTATCTCACAATGATCCGATACCCAGCAGTCTAATTTGATAATTGCTCATTAATCTCCTCAGAGCCTTCTTACAGTCGCTAACTAACCTAGGCTTGACAAAATGTCCTTTCAGGGCCTTTAGCACCGCCTGGCTATCTACATACAGAGTTACCTCTGTATTCTCTTCAATGTTCCCTGCTATCAATTCCGTGGCCCTAAGAATACCCAGAATTTCTGCCTGGAACACACTGCAACTATCCGAGAGCCTAAACGATTTCCTGATGTTCTCCTCAAACAGATACACACCTGCACAAGTGCCTATATCCATTTTGGATCCATCAGTGAATACCGATGCTCCACTGAATAGTTTCTCCCTACTTGACCATTGGTCCCTATTTGGGATATAGGATTTTCCCCGAAATCAATCTCCGTGCACATATAATCCGTAAATCCATAGGGAGCCAGAGCATGTCCACCGAGGTTGACTTCGTTTAAAAGTTTGGAATGTCCTATTCTGATTGATCCCATAAGTCCCAGTTCACTAAGTCTAAGCATGCTCCTTGCAGTCATTCCCATCACGAACTCCTCAATAGGTAGGAGATGTAGAATGACGTCAAGTGCTGCCTGAGGTGTGCTTCTTACTGCACCTGTGATGCTAATCGAAGCACATCTCTGGGGCTTAGACGAAAGATTCCTGCGACTTCCTATTCTCATTTCCTCCCACCAGACTAGACATCCATACGTCAAAATTGGTCTCACTACCGAGGTGTAAATCCAATTTACTACCATCGGTTTGAGGCTCCAATTCATACCTATGGAGTTCCTGCATGTGTAGTAGGCGTTGAGACCTCTTTAAAGCCTGTTATACTCCCTATACTGTAGGCCACGTTCAATGTAACTCACCACATCATGCAGTGCATTCTCAACAGATTTACCCTTTAGGTAAGCATGCTGAGCCACACTGATGATATGGTTAATTGTCATCCTCAGATAAAGATCAATCAATCTCTCTAATGTCTTCAGTAGAAAAGACGATAGGCTGATCGGTCTGAAATCTTTAGGTTTCGAGTGGCTCGCCTTGCCTGCCTTAGGTATGAAAATTACCTTAATCTCTCCACCTCCTTGGAATATATCTTCTAATAAGACATACACTAAAAAGCTCAGTAAGAAGTGTCAGTGCCGTGTCGCTGATGTTCTGTAGCATGGCTGGAAAAACACCGTCTGGACCAGGTGACTTGTAAGGTTCAAAGGTGATTATGATGATAATTATAATTATGATTGTGATTATTATTATGATTATTATTAATTATTATTAATTATTATTTATTATTATTATTATGTTTAATACCTACAAAACCTGGTTAACTGAGATTTCAAAGCAGAATCTCAATTTCAAATGAGATTTTACCAAAATCTCATAAATTTTAATTAGATTTTGAAAATTATCGTTATCCAACACTATTTTTTTCCAGTGTGTTATAAGGTTACCTCAGTTAAACAGCTGATTATTTTTAATACAGCTGTTAAACCGCATACATAAAATCATTAATGAATTCGATTTTTTATTGTTTTAGTGCTACTGTTGCCATCTTGCATAAATTCGCTTTGATTTCGATGTTTGTCTTGATAGAAAATTGTCTAGATATACACTTCGTTATATACCGTTTACATTAGACTTGAATTGGTGTTTGAACATCATGTTAAAGCATTGTTTTTTAAACATCTGTATGTTCAACCATGTTTAACCATTAAACATAAGCCGTCTAAATTTACTATTAACAAGATGTTAATGTTAGGTGTAGACGGGTAGTTAGTAAAATACAACAATGTGCTAAATAAAAATTGACTTGAATGTAAATAAATTTTTTAATAATTAAATAAAACAACCGTATAAGCAAAATAATAAGAAAATTTTATTGTGGAAGTTTCCTCCATCGGGAGAGATTTTGCGTCACAGGCGATACATCTAAGCAATAAGAAATCATTACGCCTGGAAGAGAAATAGGCAATATTGCTAGATAATAATCCAGGTGAAAAAAAAGAAGATATCGCCGGATAATCTTCTGGAAGATGTAATAAATATATAGAAAAGTTATAACTAAATAAGTCTTGAAATAATATAATAAAGAAATCTTACATACAAGCATGCATGCACAGAAATCTTAACATCATAAAGCACGAAAACTGAAACGCTGACATAAACTATCCATATTTTGCTAAAAGAAATCAAATTTCTTCAATATTCTTTCATTTTTGAACAATTTCTCGATAACTGAAAAAATTGTGACTGAAAAATAAAAGTATTGCATTAATTTCTTCCAGATGATCTCAATGGGATATCATTAATTATATTGCGGATGTGATAATCACGTTACTTGGCGATATTTTGAGGATAGAAAAAATAAAAAATTTTAAATTTTACATAATTTTTGTTGTTTATTGATTTTGATATAAGTATTACATTTCAGCTTAACAAGGACCTAAAGAGTGAGCTGAAACTTGGTTCAGAAAAAGAAATAAATAAAATAAATAATATAAAATAATAAAAAAATAAAAGAAATAATGAATTCCAAGCCCAAAAAGTAGAGAAGCTCCTATGCCAAACATGTTCGGCCGCATAATGGCACGTTGTGTTAATTTTTTCAAAACCAAATATGAGTCATTTAAAGCTATGCGTAAACTTTAGTCAATCAAAGCTAAAAAAATGAAATAACAAAGCTAAGAAGAACTGAGTCAAAAAAATTATCAAAGCTCCTCAAAAATAAAAAAATTTCAACGTTTGTATTAGCCTATATTCTGCTGACTTTTCTCATGTTTCAAGTTACAAGTTTTGTATGTTGTTTTTAACATTTTTTGCCCAGATTTAGAATTTTGATGTTACCATGTTTGATGTTTCCATCCCCATAACGGATGGTGAACTGAGATGGCCTCTGAAGAGCTTTGCCCCATTTAAATCTCCGGGCCCTGATGGCATTATACCTGCTGACCTGCAGTACAATGCGGATGTAATAGTTCCCTGGCTAACTTGGATATACTCCGCATGCTTGTCATGTGCTTATATCCCTGAGTCATGGACTAGATGCACAGTGGTCTTTATCCCTAAAGCGGGTAAACCTCACATACAAGACCGAAGGACTTCAGACCTATCAGTCTGTCGTCCTTCCTCTTGAAGACGCTGGAAAGGCATTAGCCTTACCTACGTAGAACGATCAACCTTTGCTTATTATCAGCGTCTCAACATGTCTATATAAAGGGCAAATATGTTGAGACTGCATTACATTCGCTCGTAGGTTATATTGAATAAGCTCTCGAGTGTAAGGAATATGCATTAGTGGCCTTACTTGATATAGAAGGGGGCTTTTAATAATGTGACTCCGGAGGCAATTAAATTGTCCCTGGAAAGACTAGACATTCATCAGTCGGTCATCAGCCTCATGGGTGCGTCTACCATTTACAAGGTAGCAAATGGGGGTACTCCATAAGGAGGAATTTTATATCCACTTCTCTGGAATATCACCGTTAACTGATTACTCAGGGAACTTGATTCACTGAAGTTTAAGACTGTCGCTTACGCGGACGATGTTGCGGTGGCTGTATCTGGGAAATATCTGGATACCATGTCTCACCGCCTGCAAACTGCTCTGAGACTAATTAGTACATGGCTTTTTACCACCACTAAGTTTCTTCTATGGGAAGATCAATGATTGGATCTTGGTCAGAACCAATTCGGCTTGGGAAAGTAGAGAGGACTGCAGAGTGTCGAGGGCGATATGGCCGGTATTGGACAGGGTAGGCACTACCACTCTCCTGGGCATGAATAAGAAGAGCTTGAAGGTCATGATAGGGGCCATAACAGGTCACTGTTTGATAGGGAAGATGAGGTCTAGAATGGACGCTAACAGTTCTGATTTTTGCAGACTGTGTGGGGACATCGATGAGACCGAGTCTATTGAGCACATTGTGTGTCATTGTCCGCGATTACAGCATCGTAGGATGAAATGGCTGGGTAGACAGTTCCTCGACGGGCTAAGTGACGTTCGGAGCGTAGATCTTGTTGACGTCATAGGCTTCGTCATGGGAATCGGCTGCTTGAGGGAGAATCAGGGGTTTAACCCTAGGGGGATTGGTAGCATTGCTGGTCCCCCCTTATGATTCGTTACATTTCTATTCCCTTTTTATCTTTCACTCTACTTTTTCTGTATTCTGTATTTTCTATTTTCTGTATTCTACACTCTTATTTCACAGCTATTCTGTTGAAGGGACTCACAATGGACCGGGATCGGTCTCTGGGTGGAGATGTGGTACTATCTGGTATCACATCTACCTTCTCTATCTATCTATCTATCTACATGGCTTTACCGTAAATCCAGGAAGAACGGAACTTGCCCTCTTTTTTAGGAAATATAATATGCAACCTTTCCCACTTCCACGCCTGAAGGGTGTTGAATTAAAGGTGTCAGATAGTGCGAAGTACCTTGGGGTTACACTGGACTCCAAACTATCCTGGCTCCAGAATACACGGTCATTAACCAAAAGTCGGGTATTTTTAATCAAAAAATATATAGTTTTCTTAAGAGAATCTGAAGATATAATTAATACCACCGGCAAAGGTTTTACAGGTAAATTCAAATTGGTGGATAAAAACAAGTTTATAAAAAAGATTACAATAAATATGAAAAAATCTAAAGAAGCCCATAATACTACTAGGAGAGTAGCACGAAAAACAAAGACCACTTACAATGAAAGCGAAACCAATCATCTAGCAGCTGCATTGAAAAGAAAAACCACCAGTCAGAGAACTGTCAAGAAACTACCCATAAGTTCCAAAAAAATACTATCAGTTATTCCGAGACAAGTTACACCAGTCGCATTGCGTCACAATAACATCTCCATGTTTGATACACCCATGATAGCAACACAAGTTCGTGCATAAACACCATTTACCAGTGCGGGCTTGGTGCCTCGTGCTCCCGAAGTCAAAAAACGAATAAATAGGAAGAGAATAGCCCAAGAGAACCACGTACAACTCCATCGAAAGCCCTATTTGTTCTCATGAACTGGCTACCGGTGGCCAAATAGATCGCCATTATGACGGAGACAAGACTCAGGATTATAGGTGCATGGAATCCCATTCTGGGATTCTTTAATAGCATTCCTAGCAAAATCGATAATTGCATCCCCATACCCTTTCTAGTTAGAGACTTCAGTATCAATCTCAACTACTCCAGAACTAAGGGCTGGGGTTCAGTTGAGTTTTATATTGACAAGTCAAGACCTCGGCCATAAAGAGGGCGGTGAACTGGTTAATGTACTATAGTGTATTCGGAGCGGATATCCAAATCTGTACAGACAGTCAGGCCGCAGTCAAAACGCTCTCTGGTGTCTTTTCGACATCCTGATTGGTACATGAATGCCGGATATCTCTGAACGAGATGGCGAGACGTTCTAACCTGGAGCTGGTCTGGATTAGAGGTCATTCAAGAACCCCGGACATTTCTTCGAGATGAAAAGACGGACCAACTGGATGGAGTACCGCTTTCGGCCTGCAGATCAATGATTCTGCGGGACTTGTTAAGGATTGCACAAGATAGATGGACAAATGAATCCACATGTTCAACCTCGAGCAAATATGGCCCCATTATGATGAATCTCGACCTAACTTCACCATGGGACTATCGAGGCATCGTGGTTACAGGGCACTGGATTGTTGGTGCGAATGCTAGGAGACTAGGGCTCCGGGATGCCGGGATGAGGAAGAGGAGGAAACGGTGGAGCATCTCTTATGCTACTGTCCCACGCTTGCGGAGGTCAGTACTACTAATTTTGGAAGTCCGTTTGTGCATGTATTATCAGATCTCTTCGATATTGATATCAGATGGATCAATTCTTTCATGCATGCATCGGGTTGGTTCGTTTCGAACGCTATTATGGACATGTGAGTTAGTAACACATGATCCCTCAGGGTTTCACAACGGGACCAAATTGGAGTGAGCTGTCTCTTATTGACTGGATAGCTGCCCTAAGAAAATAACCCAGAATTTTGTCGTTACAGTAGAAGCACCCAGATTTAGGAATGTTATTTTTGTCCCACAGCGTGTTTAAACTTCCTAGAATTTTGGCAATTGCAACGGGATTGGATTCAAGTTAAAAACGAATTTAAGAAAGCTTATATATATATATATATATATATATATATATATATATATATATACATATATTCTTTTAATTTGTTTTCATAATTAACTATGATAATAAATTTTGTAAATAAATAGATAAATAAAAGGGAAATTCGTTTTCCACAATAGGAGAATAGGGAAAAGTGAGAAATCTCATTAGGAATTTTTGTTTACACACTCAATTTAAAAGCCCTTATTCTTGATGTGCAAAAAATGGTGTGTAAATTTGGAATTGAAGGGACAAAACAGGATATATGATTCAAAAAAATATGTTTGTCATATATTTGACAAAAAATATTTACAAAGAAATGGTTGAGCAGAATGGCGCATTGGATGGTATAGATTAGTAAAATTCCTGCGACGGAGATTAGTCCCATAATACCTATTAATATTAAAAATTCAGTAGAAAAAGAAAACATTTAAGTTCGGTGTGGTTTCAGTAAAATAATGGGCCGAAATTATCCCCATAACCGGTGAATGATTAATTCCAAACCGGATTGGAACCATTAGGGAACCTTTAGGGAAGATCTAATAAAAATATTTACCACAAATTTCGCGACAAAAACCCTAAAATTTCAAGAAAAAAAATACAAAATTTCTGGTACAATACGTGTGGGGAAGTTTACCGAATTTTATGGCTCATAAAATAGAAAAGAAATGGTGATTATTACTGACGATATAATATCAAGTGCTTTTTTAACAAAAAAAAAAATATATATATATATATTTGTATTAAAAGTTTATTCGGTTTAAAAATAGATAGCACTATTTAAAACCATTGTTAATAAAACAAATATTGTGTAAAATATAAATTTTTAAGAATAAAATTATTTTATTATTATAAACTTTAAATAAAAATACCACAATGCCTGATTGCAGTGAATGCAAGACTGCAATACGTAGGAAAATGGGTGTAAGATTTATGAGAGTGTGTAGAAAAGAATATCATTGTGCAACTAAATGTGCCGGAATAGACCAATATTCAGCAAAGGATCTGCAAGCAAACAATTATGTGCTATTTATATGTGATGACCGCTTGCAGTACATACAAAATGTTGATTTGGTGCTTAAAGATATTCAAGACGATGTCAATAAAAAAACAAAACTTAATAGAGTATAAACATTAATTCAAAAAGTCGTTGAAAATCAAACTGAAATAAAGCAATTACTAGAGGCTATTAAAAACGATATGAAGAAAGATTAAAAAAATAGATGGTGCCCAAAAATCATTTGAGAAAATGTTCAAGAAATAAAAAAAAGTGTGTAAATTACATATTCACACAATTTTTTATTAATAATAAAACCAAAAGAAAAACAAAATGCTGAAAAAAAATAACTAATGTAGAAAACAGAAGAAATGGAGCTTTAGTAATTGAAAGTGAAACAAAGAAGAAGGGGGAAAATAAAAAATAAAAACTGCAAAATGAATTGAGTGATGATTGTGAAATTAAGGTGCCCAACCCAATAGAATTTTATATAGACATAACTGATATTTCGTTTAAATATTCGAAAGAAGAAATTATTGAAAAAATAAAGAAAAAAATACAATTATAAATAATTGCGAAATTAAAGTAATAAAAACAGACGAATATAAAAAAAAACAAAGCAATATAAAATGTTAAAATAAAAACGGATAGTGAATCATATATAAAAGTAATAAAAGTAAAGTCCACAGAGGTTAAATATAGGTTGGGAAATACGAGTACGCAGAGTTTTTGATGACACTGATGTAAGGGATGTGCTTTAACATAGTGTCTACATTAGAGATTTTTTTATCAAGATAAAGGTCAAACTTAACGCGAATTTGTATAAGGTGGCATCACTTGCACAAAAACAACAATATGGCGTATTCATTATTGTTTTTTATATATGCAGTTTGACAACTGTAACAACCAAAATAATAATCAGCTGTTTAACTAAGGTTACCTTGATATATTCGCACTGATTTTGACGTTTGTTTTGATAAAAATTTGCCTAATGTAGACACTAGGGATATAATAATTTATCAAATGTCTGTAAAAATCAAGAAATGTGTATAAATGACAAATGCAACGGATGTAATAAAGAACCAGTAACTAAATTCATAAATTGTTTAAGAATGAGTCAAAAATTAAACGGGCTTATATGAAAATCATGTGACTTATAGAAAAAAATGACAAGTGTATCAAAACAAACTTAAAATGAAAAAGAGAAAAAGGGGTTTATTTTTTTTAACAATTAAAGAATATATATTTTATATACGAACGTATAAGGCCTTACAAATAATTTTAATCAGGTAGAAACAATAACTGCAACGGAAACACATATGACAGAAGAGATTGCCAACATAAAATAACTATAAGATTATAAGCAACTAGTATCATTTTCAAATTCTTCAAGAACTGGAGGGGTAATCATATACTACAAAAAAGAATGAAAAGTCACAAAAAAATTCGAAAAAGGCAGGTTCTGCTTATTGGATTATAACTTGCACAGCAATTCGTAAAAATTTTATAAAAAATTTTATAAAAACAAAATCGAAAGTTCATTGAACGATGGTGTTAAACAATTGAACAGTAATCGTGTAACAAATACATCCAGAACTGTAATTATGTTATTACAAACAGCTTTAAGACAACTGTGCAAAATTGTAATCAAAATAAAATATCAGAACATGAAATGGTTAAAATACTAATAAAAGATAAAAAAACACCGAAAAGAAAAATAACATTTTAGACTTTTTTAAATATTACAAAAACCAATTTACAAGGGAACCAAGTGAATAAAAATGTGCTTTCAAGAATATATGAATGTTAATCAAAATGTACTAATGTTTGATAAATACTTGGAGGAGACAATAAAAAAGTTTACTTAAAAAAAAAAAAAAAAAAAAAGAAAACAATACACGTTGCACAAAAAGAGATAAAATAACAAAATACTCGAAATCATATACATTAATGATATGCCAAATATACTAGATAAATGTGAAGTTTTATTATATGAAGACGGTAGATATACTCATATACACAAAAGGGGCCACAGGTGAAGAGTGTCGAGACAATATCATAAATAATATAAATAATGTTAACACATGGTTAAAAATGAACAACTTAAAACTAAATGAAAAAAGTCAAAAATGTTAGAAATAAATATGAAATGAAATTTAAAGATCATAAAATACATACGCTGAAAAATTGTTGAAAAACTTTTTCTTTTTTTTTCAAAAGAATTAGAAATAAAGTGTATAATGACGGCATATTTAAATAGTTACAAAATAATAATAAAACCTCACTTTGAATTCGGATCAACAATAATATATACATGCTGCAATGAATCACATTTTTAAACACTACAAAAGTTACAAAATTAAGGTATGCGGATTATTTTAAAATGCAACAGATATACATCAATACGAGCTTTGCTCTATACACTTAAATGGCTAAATATTGAACAACGACTTAAATTCAATACTTTTAGTTTGATACATAAAATTAAAATGGTAATGCTCCAGAATATCTATGCGACCAAATCAAATATGTTGGTGAAGTACACCCCATATCAATTACGTTTTTTGAAGTTAGCGCTCGTATTCGTAATATTTGGGTTCAAACTTTATTATGGAAGTTTCGCAAATAATAGAAAATTGGAAATAAAACGAAAAATATTTATGTATATTAAACAATAAGTCGAATATGTACTTCAGTCATAAATTAAATGAATTAAATCGATTTTTAATGTATTTATATTTTTGTTTGAAAAATTGTTTATTGGTAACACTAGTTAGCTTACTTACGAAATTGTAGTAATATTTTTTGTTAGTTTAAAGTTGTGTAATTTAGCGTTTAAAATATATTTAATAATTAGAATTCATGAATATATACAATAGAATATTAATTGTTTATTTTGTTTAAATTTAAATACTAAATTATTAAATTAAAACTTAATTTCTCCGAAACGAGCGCTAACTTTAAAAAAAATGATTAATACCATTAAATTTAGCGTCATCGACTTAGTTTTACCCAATGGCTGCCCATCTTGCTAAAAGACTAAGTCTTATTTACGACCACAGTGTAATTAAACTTGTTTTTTTTTTTAGTTTTAAACTATGAATGTTAATGAGTATTATAAATACTAATAAATGAATTAAAAAAAAAATATTAAATAAATAAAAAATAAAAGAGATTTTGATTTTTGGTCGCTATTAGTTGATACTTATACTAAAAGCTCGACCAAAAATAAAATAACAAAAAAGTGACGACATTAAAAGGTCTAATGGAAGGTATTACAGAAAAGATTAATATTTTATTAAAAAATATATCAACAATTCCATGAAAGAACGAAAAATTAAATTTTTTCCTGTGTCTTTCAATTTCCATAAAAATTTGTATACACAAAATCCATTAATGCATCTGTCGATTTCAGTTTCGCGAAACAACGGAAAGTCGCGAATTTATTTAGATTTTTCACTTTCTCAAAAACCAAACAAATTTCAAATTGCTTATATCGGCTTTAAAACGAACATTTTAAAAATAGGAACATTTTGTTGCAATTGCGTTTTATAAATGCATTTTTCTTTAAATTTCTTATTTATTTTTAACATATATATATATATATATATATATATATATATATATATATATTTAAATTTTAATACTCTCTATATTTTGTTACAAAAAAAATTATATATATATATACTTATATACTTCTTTAACAAAAAAAAATTTATGCATCTTTTACTAATTCAGTTATCATCTCAAAAAAAAAATAATCTTTTATTTAAAAATGTTTACAAAACACAAATGCAATTTATACATACATTTTTGACAATTTCGAATTCATTAAATTGTAATTTTTCTTTAGGTGCACTTTAAATTGTAGAGGGCGAATTTTCATGCATTTATTCTTTGGAAATATGCGCATAAAAATGCATTTAAAAATTCAAAATATACCCCAAAATTTGAAAAAATATGCGTTTATTTTTTTAATATTTATTAAATAAAAGAAAAAAAGCAGTCCATGGTAAATTAAGCAATGCAATATATTTTGTATTTTTAAAAGTTAAAGCTATGTTTTAATAGATCAATGCTAATTTTTGTCCTTTTTTAAATTTGACCTCTTTTAGATTATTTTTTTTTATCTTATATTCGTGACATTGAGTTTAGTACATCCTTAGCTAGATAGACTATTTATGTACAGAGAAAATTCCAAATAAAAGAAACAAAGTTTATTATAATCTCTTTTTATTCAGTAAAATATTACATTTAAAAAAATCAATAACTGATTGATGCGTTGTGTTGTGAGTGTTAAAGATTCACAAAAGCGAGTGACTTAAAAAAATGTATATTAACATGAGGACAATAATGGCTTCAGTGTTTTAACTCGTTAGAATTTAAGTAAATACTCCTATAACACACAAAAGTGCAGAAAACAGGAATATAATTTAAATCCTAATTTTATTATTTAAAAAAAAGCAATTGGTTTTTAACAAATCCACAACAACAAATTCATGCAGCAGAACATATACTGAACATATCGATAAACTGAAAAGAATACGCCGAAATGGGTTTGCAAGAGACCTATAAACTGAATCCTTGCGGGTGTGGTTTTTAACAGATCCATAAACTGTAAAAAAAGTAGAGATGGCTTTGCAGCAGACCCATAAACTGAACCCTTGCGGGTGTAAATTTGAACAGATCCATAAACTGTGTATAATATATAAGATCTACTTCAAATTATAAATTACTTATTTATTAGTTACAAAAAATAAAGATTAGAAAAAAAAAGAATTAAAGGAGAAAAATTTAAACGATCATTGTCCTGAAATCACCCAAACATGGTACATTGCTCCAGTGACCAGCCCGGGTTCTTATAAATTCTTCCAGTCAGGATTCGCGGACATAGCTCATTTTCCAGCAGTAGAGCAACTTGGCCGGGCTTAAAAATGATGGGTCGGCGAGCTGAAAACCGTTATATTGCTCTCGTATATCTTCAGACACATTCTCTAAAGTATCCCATTCAATTTGGTAACCTTTACAGTAAGGTTCAATGTTTTTAATGGATTTTATATACATCCGATCAGAGTACGGCTAAATTTAGTGTCATCTACCTATGATGACACTAAAGAAAGAGCTCTTATTTGTGGGGTCTTTATCTTAACACTTGAAATACTTGTAAAGACTTTTACAGTCTCTTAAAGCATGCGATGATGATAAACACCGCGGGCAATAATAAACCAAAATATGTCGCAATCTCTTTTCGTGGGCCAGCTTATTAAACCTATAACAAAGGTGAAGAGGATGATTCCTTTTGCACAAAGTACAATCCCTGATACGCGATGGAGCACTAGTAGCTGTGTTTTGGGAAATTACCGAGCCAGAGTTCTCCAAAGGACAGGTGAATAATTTTCTCTTAGGATCTCAACTGCTGTTATAACATGTGTCGTAAAAGCCTGCTCCATATATGGTGATGTGACCGCAGTCGTAACCGGCGTTATTACTGAAGAGAGACATTAGAAGACACATCTACAGCTAAAAAAGGATCTACCACTGCAGTCACTGCAGAAGCTGCCACCGTTAAGGAAGACATAAGCGATGGGTCCGATACCTCCATTGCTTCATCATAATCTTACAACAGAGCATATTCAGAAAATGTAGGCATAGCGTACATAATACTAGGAAACAATGACTGTTATAAATCATAAATAAAGTTTAACTGGTCAAAACGACCAGTTTAGTGATCGTCGTTCGGTCGTTTCACAATCCCGTTTTCTGTTCTACGAGATAAATCTTAACTACTTGTCCTAATTTCCATGATGTCGGTGAAAGCTGTTCATGGCGAATAACATTGAATAACAATCATTTACTGCAATATTACGTTCCGGAAACTTCCATTTATTATATTTGTGTAAATTAATTAAATAGTCATCTTTCCAACGTTGACAGAGTTCATGAGTAAACGCTTTGACTTTATGATATCGATTTATCAAACCTATTGGAGACTCATTAATTGAGGGCTCAGGTGGAGCAAGTATTGGTGAACCTATCAAAAAACTGGGCTAAGAGGGCGAGAATTCAAGCATATCTCAATTCGTGGCAGTATTGTTGAAAGCTCTTCAAGGGTATATTTCACTGACTGAGCTTCTTAGGAAAATACAGTTTAAAACTCCTAACGGCAGCCTCTCATAATTCACCCATATGAGGAGCGCCGGTAGGTATAAAGCGTCATGAAAGACCTTGTACAGCAAATGTAGAACACATTTGAGACTAAAACTTTCAACTCTTAATGTCCCAAGTAGACCTTGAACTTTGAAGCTATTTTGGTCACGTGCCACCACATATTACTCTTGGCTAGATCGAATGGATAGACTCCGCGAATGCCAAAATTTGCAGGGTTTTCATCCGATTTTACATGATACCAACTGTGTTGACCTACGTTTTCTTATACTCGAGATACACGATTAGCTATAAATGTAGACCAGACACTGACGGTTTTTCTCAAACAACAAAGGACAATAGTAGGGTCAGTCCAGCAGTATATTTGTCGTAGAGGAATACTAATTTCCCTAACAATAGTTTTCAACAAATCGACGGAAATCGACTTAATAGGAGCGACCCTAGTTTTCCAGAAAAGCAAATGAGTATGAATCTTTCCTAATAATTATATACGAATATAAATTACTCCTGCATAGGCATCTTTGGAAACATCAGAGAAAACATGAATTTCAACCGTTCCCCTGGAAGGAAGTGTGATATTATTAATTTCCTGGCAACAAGCTGTAGTAAAGTGTTTGTGTACAAAATAATATTAGTGTTATTTTTGGTTGTGTATTAGTTGAATGAAAAAAATGTAAAAAGAAAAATAGAAAACAAATAATAAAGTGAGTTGTAAAACGATCTTCACAGTGTTAAGATGTAAAAGTTTTGGCGACGAAAAAAAAAAAAAACAACGACAGTAAAAAAAACTAGCACTTTCTACATTAAAAGTGTAAATTAGCAAGAAGTTGCTATGGATATATATGGATGTGACCAAGCAAAGAAAACAACGAGTTGTGCGATAAGTTAGCGCCTCGTATACCCGAAGATGTTGGTTATGATGAAGTTGTGGAAATTCTAAAAGAACATTTTGATACACAACCCAATGAAATTCTTAAGAATTACAGATTTAACATGAGAAAGCAAACTATTGGAGAATCTTAGTGGCATTATGTCGGATGCTTTAAGAAACCAATTTGTATTTGGGATAGTAAACCAGAGTATGTTGTTAAAAAAGAAAATACTCACTCTGGAGGAAGTGGTAAATATCGCAGTTGCATGTGAAGCAGCCGAAAAAGGTGGACAAGAAATGCATACCCCAGGTGATGTAAAAGAAACAGGTTATGCAAATAAGTTACAAAGCAGAGATAAAAACGAAAATAAGTACAATGAACAAGAATAATAAGATATGTTTCAGAAAATGCTAATGAGTGCATTTGTAAAGACGTAAGATGACATTATTGCAAAAAGGTTGACCAATTACGAAAAATGTGCTTCAAAGAAAAGAGACAAATTAATCAAATTGAAGTGGAAGGGTGGAGGAAATAATACAAATTGAATATAAAAAATGATCGACAATAGAAAAGAGCAAATGTGATGTTTTCGTGTTGTGTAAATGGAAAACTGATACGGTTTAAAATTGGTACAGGTTCTCCTGTAGCAGTCATGAGAACAGAAAATGTCAAAACGTGTTTCCAGAAGGAAAAAGTACATAAATCGGACACAGAGCTTGTTCTAGGATTTGTTCATGTATCAGTAACTACGGACACTGGCAGTTTATTGCTAAACCTATACATAGCTCATAGGAAATCATTGATAGGTAGAGAATGGTTACATGATGTAAGATTAGACTTGTATAAGGTAATTAGCGATCAACTACAAAGCATCAATTCGATTGAGTCTTCATACAAGCCAGGGAAAATCGAGGAAATGTTAAAGAATAAATTCCCTAATGTATTTTCGGCAAATCCAGAAAAAAATAACAAATATCCACACACGGCTGTAGCTAAGACCAGAAGCCACACCGAAATTTTTAAAAACCAGGCGTATAGCGTTTCCATTGTTGGATGCTGTTGAAAAGGAAATCGAGTCCCAAGTGGCCCAAGGCTTGCTCGTTAGAATCGAACACAGTGAGTGGGCAAAGCCCATTGTAGTTGTACGCAAACGAAATGGAGTAGTTTGTATCTGCGATGATTATATGGTCACACTGAATCTCAAGACGTTGGTAGATAAACACCCAATTCCAACTATAGATGAGCTGTTTAGTAAGGTATCAGGTGGAGAAAAATGTTCAAAGATTGATTTATCAAAGGCATATCAACAGCTGGAGGTACACCCGGATGACAGACACTTGACGTTAAATAGACACAAATATATGTATCAGCCCACTAGGTTAATGTTTCGTAATGCTAATGCTCCGGTGAATTGGTAACATTTAGCGGAACAAATCGTATGCGATATTCCTGGGGTATCCGTTTTCTTAGATGATATTAAGGTAACTGCAGAGAATGAGGTACATGTTCAGGGACTTCAAGAGGTGTATAACATACGTGTAAATTGGAATAAGTGCGAACTGATGAAAGATTCTATAGAATATTTCGGTTTTCGTATAGATAGGAAAGCAATTCACCGAATGCAATATAATATCGACGCTATACAAAATATGCAAATGCCTGAAAATAAAGATTAAAGTGCGTGCATTTTTAGGGCTCGTAAATTACTATGTCCGTTCTGTTTAAAATTTGTGTAATATTACGCTTCCCTTGAATAATCTTCTAAAAAAAGGAGTAGAATTGTACCAATTACAACAACGATATAGTCAGATAAATAAGGAGGCATATGCTGTGATTTAGGTTAGGTTAGGTTAGATGGGCAGCTGTAAATGTAAACTATACAGCTCACTTGGGTCCTATTGGTCCCGTTGTGTTACCCTAATGAATAATGTGAAACTATTTTCACATGTCCGAGAATAGGTTCGAATCGAACCAACCTGACGCACGAATAAAAGATCTGATCCGTCTGACATCAATTGCAGAGAGATCAGATAATCCGTGCATATATGGACTACCAAATTCAGAAGTTCTTATATCCGCAAGAGCAGGACAATAACAAAGAAAATGTTCTACTGTCTCTTCCTCCTCCTATTTAAAGCAACTTCTACAATACTCGCTAAAATGGAGTCCTAGCGTGTACACCAGTAATCCAGTGCCCTGTAATAATGGTTACAAATGTTTGTAGCTGGCGCCTTAGCAATTCCAGAATGAAACTCGACAGTTTCTGATCGTACTGGGGTCATATCTGTCTCGAGAGAGAACATGCGGACTCGTTTGTCCATCTTTGTTGAGCTATTCTCGACAAGTACTGCAGTACCATTGATCTGCGAGATGACAGCGGTATGCCAATTAGTTGGTCCGTTTCTGCACTTTGGAGAAGGGAACCAGTTCTGGCTAATTCATCTGCAATAATATTTCCCGGCGTATTTGAGTGACCCCTTACCCAGATCAACTCTAGGTTTGAATGTTTCGCCATCTCATTTAAAGATATCCGGCATTCATGTACCAGCTTTTTATGTCGAATAGACGCCAGAAAGAGACTTAATCTCGGGTTGACTATCGGTAAAAATTCGAATACTCCATGGTATATTAGCCAATTTAGGAGAGCTTAAATTGGCAGCAATTTAAAGGGGGTGTTCCTTCTATATGCGGGAATAAAGACACCTCCCACAACCCCTTCACAAGATTTGGATCCATTAGTATAAACCTCAATCGATCCGTCTTTTATAGTGGGATCGGCTGAGATTGAAACTGAGAAGCCTCTGTCCAGAAAGGGTTTTGGGAATCAATATTGTCAGGGATGACATGGAAAATGGTCGCATGGCCATAGCTCCTACCGTTCCATGCACTTATAGTACTGAGCTTAGTCGCCGACATGATGGCGATTTGTTTGGCTATTAGATCCACTGCCATAAAGTTCATTAGAACAAATAATGGCTACAGGTATGCAGCACTACGCCATTTATTTAGAGCACTGGAGTACGATATCAGGTTTAGAAAATAAGAAGAATATTGTAATGCCGACGCGTTATCGCGGTTACCAGGTAACAATGAAAACAAATTTATAGAAGTAGATTTGATTGAAGAAGTATTTGAAACGTTACCAGTAACAGCGGCTGACAAGAGCAGATGAAGACGAAGATATGAAAATACTAATAAGTGCTTTCAAATTTTGGCGCAATGTGAACCCCAAAGATCCGTTTGGTATACCAATGTCTGAACTTAGTATTTACAATGACTGTTTAATGAGGGGAATACGGATGTATATACCAAAGTATTCTCGATGAACTACACAGCACACTTTGGTATATCTAAAATTAAAACGTTATCAATTGCTTATTGTAGGTGGAATCACATGGATAAAGATATTGAAAATATGGTAGTAAATTGTGGTGCCTTTCAAATAAATCGATCTGATCCAAAGAAAATTCTAGCAAATATTTGTAAACCACCGAGTTATACTTTGAAAGAGTTTACGTAGATTTTGCTGGACCTTTCCTAGGAAAATATATGTTAGTATTGGTAGACGCATTTAGTAAATGGCCGGAAGTACATTTTGTACCCAATATAACTACTGGTATAACTATTCAGAAATGTAGAGATTTTTGCAGTTTTCGATACACCAAACGTACTAGTGAGTGACCATGGAACACAATTAAATTCTGGTGAATTTAAAACGTTTTAAAAAACAATGGAACTATTCACAAATAAGGTGCGCCCTATTACGCTGTCATTAACGGACAGATAGAACGATTTATCAAAAGATTTAAAAATAAATTAGTTGCGCTGAAATGTAATAGTAATAACATTACCACAAATATTTCAAAAATATTAATGGCATATCGGATAGCCATACATCCGGCTACAGGCAAATCACCACCTATGCTTATGCTTGGTCCTCAGATATCATCGCGATTAGAATTGATAATACCACAGAACGAAATGTATAAAGTTAGTGTGAAAAAACCAACAAAACAATTTTGGCCGGGGTAGAAAATAGCGTAGAAAGAGTCCTCCCAGTCAATAATAGCACGCCGGACCTTGCTATTGTAGACAAAACCTCTCTGTTTCGTATGATTTGGTCTATCGGAAGTAGGTTTCATTCTAAAGTAGATTCAATCGAACTGAGCGTTCCATTGAGTACCTAAGGTTTTGGAACTGCTAGATTCAACAAAAGACAAGTTTCGAATCCACTGAGCATTCAGGTGCAAAACCGTCTATGATTCAGATTTCATTAGAAGTCCATTTTCTTAGTTCATATTTTGCAGACTATTGATCCTTTGCTCTTACAACAGATGAACATGAGCTCCCGTAAATAATGGATGATTCAAGTAGAGATACTTTTTTCAATAGCATTTTTTTGACAGATCACGTGTGAGTCGTGTCATGCTGTCATGTTATTTTTGTTTAGTATTGTTTGGCATTTCATAATGGAAAGTCTTACTCCTGAACAACGTTTACAAATCGTTCAACTTTATTACGAAAATTCAAGTTCAGGAATGTGTTACGTGCACTTCGCTCAAATTATGGTCAACATAATCGGCCTACTGAGCGTACTATTCGCAACACCATCACCCATTTTGAGACCCAGCATTCATTATTGGATAATATTCGAAGGAATAGACCACGTCCAGTACGCTGTGAAGAAAATATAGCGACCGGAGCTGAGAGTGTACACGAAGATCGTGGAGAGTCGATTCGGCGCCGTTCGCAGCAACTCGGATTGATGTATGGAACGACTTGGCGCATTTTACGTCGAGATCTTAAATTTAAAGCGTACAAAATACAGCTTGTGCAACAACTGAAGCCGCTCGACCTTCCCAAGCGACATCGCTTCGATCTATGGGCTCTTGAAAAGTTTCAAGAAGATCCGACGTTTTCGAGGCAAATTTTGTTCAGCGATGAGGCCCATTTCTGGCT
This sequence comes from Protocalliphora azurea, assembly GCA_932274085.1. Lineage (NCBI taxonomy): Eukaryota > Metazoa > Arthropoda > Insecta > Diptera > Calliphoridae > Protocalliphora > Protocalliphora azurea. The sequence continues at coordinate 58,760,314 of OW026520.1, forward strand.
CAATGGGTATGTAAACAAACAAAATTGCCGCATTTGCGACAAAGAGCAAGCTGAAGAGATTCAAGAACTGCCACTTCATCCAGAAAAAAACAACGGTTTGGTGTGGTTTGTGGGCCGATGGAATCATCGGTCCATATTTCTTTAAAAATGATGCCGGTGCGTCAATGGCGACCGTTATCGTGCCATGATAACCGACTATTTGATGCCTGAAATTGAATCTCGTGATATTGGTTGCGACATTTGGTTTCAGCAAGACGGCGCCACTTCCCACACATCGCATCAATCAGTGGATTTATTGAGAGAACACTTCGGTGAGCACATAATTTCACGTTTTGGGCCGGTCGATTGGCCACAAAGATCGTGTGATATCACACCGTTAGACTTTTTCCTGTGGGGATATGTAAAGTCTAAAGTTTATGCGGACAAACCCGCTTCGATTCAGGCCTTGGAGGAAAACATCACGCGTGTCATTCGTCATTGGACTAAACGGATGGACCATCTGCGACGTAGCAACGGCCAACATTTCATAGACGTAATCTTTAAAAAAATAAATGCCAAAGAATGTTCTTTCAAATGATAATAAACATTCCCCATTAAATTTGAATTTTCTGTTTTTTTTTTTTTTTTTCTTTAAAAAAGTGGGAAACCTTGAAATGGATCACGCTTTATGTCGTCCACGTACATAAATTCATATGCCATCTGTAACTATGTTCGGATCGCCAAGTAAAGGTTGCAATTGACACCAAATTTTCATTGTTTTTCGGTCAAGTTTTATCACGGGTGATGAGGTTGATAACAAGAAAAGAAAACTTTGGTGGACTTATCCAAAATGGGCCTCATATGATCCAAACTCAAATATTCATCAAGAACACTGTCACATAATTATTTTATCTCCTGTTTAGCCATCAGATAGGATTCATTTCTAAAAAATTGGGACAAAACGTTCTGTTTAGAGGATCCCAAATTAATAGAATGGGAAAACTTTGGCTTAAATGGTAACGTAACGACCGTTAGCGTTACGCCTAATATTTTTCCTATAATTCTAGCAGTATCTATCAAAAAGTGTAAATATTTTCTTTCTGGGTGGGTCTTCTAGTTCCCAAAATCTAAGAATGTTACTATTCAAACTATCCTCAGAAAAAATATCTATTTTGATTGAATACACTTTAACCGGCGGTTCTATTATATCCATCCGAACACAGTCTTGTGGAGAATAAAAGTTCGTAAGACATCACGATGAACTTCATCTGAAATTATTCGTGGGTATAAATCTGCTCCCAAAAGTATATCAACCGGTCTACAATTGTAGAAATGTGGATCAGCCAATTGAAGATTATTACGAAGTTCCAATTTTTAGAGCACAGTTTGCTTGAATTGGCCGAAATTGTCTGCTTAATACCTGAAACTTTAACATTCGTAGAAAGTTTCAATCGATTCTGAAAATGTTCCGAAACAAAAGACGACTCGGAAGCAGGTTCAATCACCTTTATTACGAGTGTCGCACAGTGGGGTCAAACGCAAATTTTTTGGTAATAAATCTGAATCTCCTAAACTACTGGTCGGATCAAATTGAAATGTATGGAAGAGTTGTAGAGGAGGACCTAAGCTTTCAGAAAAATCATCTTGTAGTTACCCTGTGATAACACGAGATAAGCTACAGGGTGTCAAAGTTGCCTACCTCGAGTATGGAAAATTTAAAAAAAATCGTAACTTGTACAAATGAAGTCCGATTTTAAAGATTTTTATATTTCTGGAAAGTGCTTGGCAAGATAAAGAAAAAATAAGCTTGCTCATCTAAGTTATCTCTTACAGTTAAAAAGATATTTACGCTTGAATTTTGAATTTTTGATTTTTTGGCTCGACTTTCTTTCGTTTTTCGGGAATAAGTCCGGAGACATATGAGGTAAAAATTTTTTAAAAATATTCTGTAATTTGTTACATATTTCAAAATAATATGCCGAAAGAATTTTTGGATTATCTCAATTCGTCTAGACGTGAAAAATATTCAAAGTCAGCACTCTGAAATTGGCATGAAAAATGGCTATTTTTTTTTTACAAAAATATAGTACAATTCATTCACTTTTTTCTCAAAGTTCCGTTAATAAAAAAATTTTTTCCTTATTAATTTCAAAAGATAAGGCTTCATAAATGGTTAATAAAGAAATTTTGAATTAATTTAAGTTTGTACCCTACATCCAGCATTGGCTGAAAATTGTCAATTTTAAAAAATAGTTTCATTTTTATCGATTAATAAAAAAAATGCAACGCGAGCTTTTATAAATTTGGTACCCATGTTTTTTATAGAAATAGATTTAAAATGATTTAACACTAAACTGCTTCCCGCCCGGCCAAAAACGAATGCAGGAGTGGAGATTTTATGTTAAAAGTCAGTTTTTTTAACGACTATTTTTAAAAGCATATTAAAAGCATATTAGCATAATATTTTTAATATTATTTCTTATGTAATGTATAAAACACAAATCAAGCTTTCGTTCCTAAAAAATCAATAAAATAGCTCCAATAACCTATTTTTGGTAATTTTTCAAAAATAATTTTTTTTTAAAAAATAGCTGAAAATCCAAAAAATTTTGCAAATACTTTAAAAATGTTAAAAGAATATAAAAATAGACTTATTTACCAATTCAAAGATATATAAAATATTGATATAGGTCATTTAATAATAGTAATATAATGGCCTTAAAACACTACCAAGTCACTATTTTGTTCCGTATTTCCATATGTGTGTTGACAATAGGGTGCAAACTTAAACCAATTCAAAATTTCTTTATTAACCATTTATGAAGCCTTATCTTTTGAAATTAATAAGGAAAAAATTTTTTATTAACGGAACTTTGAGAAAAAAGTGAATGAATTGTATGTACTATATTTTTGTAAAAAAATAGCCATTTTTCATGCCAATTTCAGAGTGCTGAATTTGAATAATTTTCACGTCTAGACGAATTGGGATAATCCAAAAATTCTTTCAGTATATTATTTTGAAATATGTAGCAAATTACAGAATATTTTTAAAAAATTTTTACCTCATATATCTCCGGACTTATTCCCGAAAAACGAAAGAAAGTCGAGCCAAAAAATCAAAAATTCAAAATTCAAGCGTAAACATCTTTTTATCTGTAAGAGACAACTTAGATGAGTAAGCTTATTTTTTCTTTATCTTGCCAAGCACTTTCCAGAAATATAAAAATCTTTAAAATCGGACTTCATTTGTACAAGTTACGATTTTTTTTTAACTTTTACATACTCGAGGTAGTCAACTTTGACACCCTGTAGCTTATCTCGTGTTATCACAGAGTGACCACAAGATGATTTTTCTGAAAGCTTAGGTCCTCCTCTACAACTCTTCCATACATTTCAATTTGATCCGACCAGTAGTTTAGGAGATTCAGATTTATTACCAAAAAATTTGCGTTTGACCCCACTGTGTGTCGTTGTCGTATTACGAATATTGTTGAAATCGTCGTTAAAAACCATGTAAATTTTCGACAACGACAATTTTTGTAAAAGATTACAAATTGCAAAATGACATAATTGTAATAATTTTGTATAACTAAAAACTATCCTGTTATTAAAACCGTTAATTTAGTTTTTTTAATATGATTATATTAATTTGAATTAAAATGTTGACATTGGTCTTATTTTTATCTTCTGAAGATGAAGAACAATATGTTGTGCGTGAGTTAAATTTTACAAGATATTTTTCTATATCCAATATCACAAAGCTTGTAGTAACAATGCATAAAATTCAAATTTTAACCAAAAATGCACCAAAAATTTGATTTTTCACTTAAAAAAAATCAATTTTTCACCAAAAATTCGATTTTTACTAAAAAAAATAAATTTTTCACTAAAAATTCGATTTTTCATTAAAAAATCAATTTTTCACTAAAAGTTCGATTTTTCACTAAAAATTAAATTTTTCACTAAAAAAAATCAATTTTTCACTAAAAAAAAACAATTTCACTAGAAATTCGACTTTTCACTAAAAAATCGATCTTCCATTAAAAATATGGTGTATCACTAAAAATTTTACATTTGGCTTAAAATCACCTTTTTCAGCAAAAAAAGAAAAAAAATCTAGTTTTCGGAAAAAATTTAATTATCATTTAATAAAATTTTGATTTTTCTCTAAAAATTAAAATTAGCATTTTTTTCTAATAGCTCATTTGGTAATTTTAATTTTAAATATAAATGCAATTAAGCTTGTTAAACATAATAAAATATACTTATATTTTGCTAAATCCGATTTTCGATAACTATATAATACCTTTAACTGAAAGCGACCGCTTTTCGATTCTCAATCGCCACGAGAACGACACACATAATAAGGCTGAATAAGTGCCCTGTCATACTCCGATGGATGATTTTCACCATAGCTGTCCCTAAAAGCCCTTTATGGTTCTGGGTCACATGAAAAACTTGTCTATTCAAATTGCTATCTGGAGTAATTCCTCTAGAAGTAGACGGTATAGAAAAATTTTGTGCGGCATTAGGTCGGCTTACACTGCACAGTGGGGCAGAATAGAAATTTTTTGGAAATAAATCTGTAACTTCTGATCGGCTGGTTGGATTTTCATGAAATTTGGTACAGGCATAGCAGAGGAGTGTACCAATGTTAAGTTTGGAAGGGGGGGCACAACAAACCCCTCAGGGGCGGAGATCAAAGTTAGGTACCTCTGACATAAACAATTTTTAACCACTTGCCAAATTTTTGTTTCTCGTCCAATTTCAAATAATTTTATATATTGTTGTAGGTCCTGATAAGACCTATAAAAAAACATGCTTACATGTCCTATTTATCTCTTATAGTTTTGGAGTTATTTGCGTTAGAATTTTTAAGCACTATAATTTTGTATGTTCTTGGTCCAGTTTTTTCATATATATCTCAGTATTACCGTTCGATTTTATCAGTTTTTTTTCTTAACTAGTTAAAGAGCAAAATTATCTATTGAATAAAAAAAATTTGATATCTTTACCGAGACCAAAAATAAACGATTTGGAATTTGAAAATTGCAAATTGTGTTTTTTTTTTAGCCGAAAAAGTATCTACACTTTTTTTATCTAAAATAAAATTGTGAAAGTTTTGATTTTACACAATATTTTCTCAAATCTCAAAGCACGAATCGACAACCGGAATATATTTTAAGAATTTCCAATATGTTGTTAAAAGTTTTAAATCAAAATCTACGGGACTTCGGAAAAATGTGGATTCTATAGACAAAAATGTAAAAAATTCCATTTTTGGGAATTTTCATTAGTTTTTTTGGGAATTCAGGAAAACCCTACCCCTGATTGCAATTTGGTTAACGCGCTTTTATTTATATTAATAAGATCCACACTTTTTGCAAATTAAGATATCTTTATAAATAAATATGTTATTACAATTAAAAAATTTTTATTTTCTCCAAAAACCCCAAGTTGGGCCTTTTGTTTGGTTTATTTCTAAATAGCGAAAGAAATTTTAAAAATATGTACTCCAAATTACGCTTATCCTTTAGCATATATAATTTCCGATCTTTTGCAAAAAGATTCAAATCAATATCATGCCTCATTTCAAAAATATACGCCTTTAAACTTTTATATTTCCAATTTATTGTATATATGACTATATTTTTACAAACTTGCAACTTTTGCCTTTAGTTTTGCGTGAATAATTACTTTATGAATATTTCTGTATACTTTTACTAATATCTATACACAAAATATTTTTATAAAAATAATAAATATTTTTTATTTTTAATAGGGTTGCCACATATCCCAAATTTAAGTAAATCTTTATCCTTTTCTAAGCATTCATATATTTCTGTTAATGAATATAAAATAACAAAACAAACAAAAAATGTCTATTTTAACTTAATCAATATTATTATTTTTGGTATTTATCATCTTCCTTGATAAATATTCTATTACTAATACGATTTTTTATTACCTATTTACATTAAATTTATATAATATTTTAAACTTATACTACTTATTTTCTATAAAATAATCTGTTGTATCTGTATACATATCTAAAAGATAATAAAGGTCCTTCAAGCCTTCAGTATTTTGAGTTGATAAAGGTTCATAATAAGTCCAACGTTTTCTCATTGATGATACTACAGGGTCTGATGATAACAATAGGCTATTAAAAATATCCTCGTTTTGTGACGTTCTGGAGCATTTCCTGGAGCTGAATAATTGAACGTGCTTAAAATCTCTGTTTCTTTCTTTTTGAGCCTCTTCTGTAAGCTCTCCAAGTGGAAGAATATTTCGTTCAATTATAATTTCGCCATGGCACAATACTTTAAGTACTGTTGGTGTCATTTCTTCCCATGGATATAACAAGTAGTTTAGATATTTCTGTTGCATATTCTCCAAATCGAGCAGAGTTAATTTTGTGCTTACTATTAATTGCCATTAATAGTATGTTAGTCCTTTCAAGTAACTCTATTAATACCAGTTATTTTAGATGTAGCTTCGAAATTTCCGAAAAACCTGCTTGCTGTGTTTCCATCATTTGTACTACCACCAGTCGGCAGAGGTTTGTCGATGTTTAATCCCGTCTCTTCTCTGAATTCATCCTGGATTCTACTTTTCTCAGATATTCTAAGTGTTTTTAAATCCTCGTTGTTTCTGGTAGGTTTTCTCAAATTTTCTGGCACACTTCTATACTTTAAATCATATGCTATGTGCAGAAAATGCTCCATGAACCGTATTCTGGCGTGAAGTGGAGATATTCCGAAAGACAGAAATTCTCCATTAAGGAGCTTTACCAATATCCGAAAATTGTAATTTCGTCTCTTCACATAGTGAGCATTTCCAAAAAGAAGATGTTTCCGTAATGGCATTACTAACCTTTCCATCAATCATTGTTAGACTAAGTTGAAAGGATATGTTGAATGTGTATTGGTTTATGGTTATTGAAAGAAGAAGAAAGGCACAAAAGATGCTATAAATACGCTTTTATAATCCATCATTTTCTTACTTCCACTAGCATGCTTGTATTCAGGAAGAGCTGATAGTCCGTCACACATCCCCACTTACAGATTAATACAACGTCGCTGTTATTTACTTTTTCCAACTGATCTGTAGAAAAATCTGCAACTATCCTGGTAGCTGAATACTCAAGCAAAGAATATAGCTTGCTTCTTTTTCGGTAACCGAAATGGATGGTAAAATAGTTTGCTTTTTTTCTTGAATATCCTTGTATGATGGTAGCATTGAGTGTCCTTTTTGAAGCAGAGCTTTTCTTAAAATTTAATATTTGTTTCGGCTGAGGTCCAGTTCAAGCATTAAAGCAATTGCTTCTTCCTCCTTAAAATTGGATTGTGATGTTGGAGTAGGTACACTTTCGGCAAACCGTTTAAGACGTTTTGGTGATGAAGTTGGCAGTATTTCAGCAACATTAATTGCTTATAGGCCAGTCTTTTCTTAGATCTCGTACTTAAATCATCATATGTCTTGCAGGGTGCTCCAATTGACATTTTGCACGCCGATATTTCTATATCAGTATCCATCCCATCGGAATGTTTAATTTTTAATCTGTTAGTACGCTGATTCAAGGTCTTCATTTTTACGTCATATAACTTTAAAAAGCTCTTTATCTGAGATTTACCAATGACGTCGACTTTTGCATGATATGTAGTTTTTATGAATTCTACTATAGCTTCCAAACGATTAAGATCATGGTAATCAACTTCGTTATGATGTTGATAACGATTAGCTGCGCATTTATATATATCTATTAGATATATCGCACAGGTATATATATTTACAGGTATTCTGTGAATTTTCATTAGGTAAAATATCTGAAAGAGTCAATTTGGAAGAGTAGCTATACCGAATTCATTGATATTATATGTTGCTGTTAGGTATCACCGGAAATGATATTACCTGTGCGTTGTCACTAGCTCATAAAAATATAGATTTTGAACCATCAGTAATAGATAAATGCTGCAGCTAGGTATCAGCGGAAAGGATACCTGTATATTGCCACTAGATCATAAGTATACATTTTTAACCATCAGCAATAGGTAAATACTTTTGTTAAATTTAGGTAAACACCATAAATGTAAACTAATAAAATACTTATTGATTAAGTTAAAATAGACATTTTTTGTTTGTTTTGTTATTTTAAATTTATTAATAGAAATATATGAATGCTTAGAAAAGGATAAAGATTTACTTAAATTTGGGAAATGTGGCAACCCTATTAAAAATAACAAAATATTTATTAATTATTTTTATAAAAATATAAAAGATCGTAAATTATATATGCTAAAGGATAAGCTTAATTTGGAATACATATTTTTAAAATTTCTTTCGCTATTTAGAAATAAACCAAACAAAAGGCCCAATTTGGGGTTTTTGGAGAAAATACAAATTTTGTAATTGTAATAACATATTTATTTATAAAGATATCTTAATTTGCAGAGTGTGGATCTTATTAATATAAATAGAAGCGCGTTAACCAAATTGCAATCAGGGGTAGGGTTTTCCAGAATTCCCAAATAAACTAATCAAAATTACCAAAAATGAGATTTTTTACATATTTGGCTATAGAATCCACATTTAAAACTCTTAACAACATATTGAAGACTCTTAAAATATATTCCGCTTGTAGATTCGTGCTTTAGGATTTGAGAAAATATGGTCTAAAATCAAAACTTTCATATAAAATGGGTCGAATTCGGGAGGTTGTGTACCATGACCAATTGAGTTATTGAACTTGTTTTTATCTTAAAGTCATCTCTGTGAAGTTACCTTTCAGAAAAGTGCAAAATTATTATATGTTGCTAAAGAAAATTTTATTTTAGATAAAAAAGAGTGTGGATACTTTTACGGCTAAAAAAAACAAAAGGTCGTCTTTTTTGCAATTTTCAAATTTTAAATCGTTTATTTTTGGACTCGGTAAAGATATCTTCAAAGTAAGGAAGTTAAAAATTTGCTAACGTTTGATGTTTCTGATTATTTTCAAGAAAATCTCTAATAATATGTATAATAAATATGTAAATATGTGGAACAAATTAAATAAACATTACTCAAATAAAGAATTTACTACTAAACTAAAATGTTACGTATACACACATATGGAAATACGGAACAAAATAGTGAATTTTGCAACTTTTGACGTGACTTGGTAGTTTGAGGCCATTATATTCCTATTATTAAATGATCTATATCAACATTTTATATATCGTTGAATTGGTAAATAAGTCTATTTTTATATTCTTTTAACATTTTTAAAGTATTTGCAAAATTAGTGGAGTTGTATTAAAAAAATTAAATTTTTTGGATTTTCAGCTATTTTTAAAAAAAAAAAATTATTTTTGAAAAATTACCAAAAATAGGTTATTGGAGCTATTTTGTTGATTTTTTTAGGAATGAAAGCTTGATTTGTGTTTTATACATTACATAAGAAATAATATTACAAATATTATGCTAATATGCTTTTAAAAATAGTCGTTAAAAAAACTGACTTTTAACATAAAATCTCCACTCCTGCATTCGTTTTTGGCCGGGCGGGAAGCAGTTTAGTGTTAAATCATTCTAAATATATTTCTATAAAAAATATGGGTACCAAATTTAAAAAAAGCTCGCGTGACATTTTTTTTATTAATCGATAAAAATGAAACTATTTTTTAAAATTGAAATATAAAAATCTTTAAAATCGGACTTCATTTGTACAAGTTACGATTTTTTTTAACTTTTACATACTCGAGGTAGTCAACTTTGACACCCTGTAGCTTATCTCGTGTTATCACAGGGTGACTACAAGATGATTTTTCTGAAAGCTTAGGTCCTCCTCTACAACTCTTCCATACATTTCAATTTGATGCGACCAGTAGTTTAGGAGATTCAGATTTATTACCAAAAAATTTGCGTTTGACCCAACTGTGGGTCGTCTTTTTTGCAATTTTCAAATTCGTTTATTTTTGGACTCGGTAAAGATATCGACTTCATAGATAACTTTTTATTCAGTAGATAATTTTGTTCTTTAACTACTTAAGAAAAAAAATCGGTCGGAAATACTAGGATATATATGAAAAAAACTGGGCCAAGAACATGCAAAATTATGGTGCTTAAAACGCAAATAACTCGAAAACTATAAGAGATAAATAGGACATGTAAGCATGCTTTTTATCTGTCTTATCAGGGCCTACAACAATATATAAAAATATTTGAAATCGGACGAGAAACAAAAATTTTGCAAGCGATGAAAAATTTTTTATGTCAGAGGTACCTAAATTTGAGCCCCCTTAAACTCCGCCCCTGGGGGATTGTTGTGCCGCCCTTCCAAACATAACATTGTACACTCCTCTGCTACGCCTATAACAAATTTCATGAAAATCCAACCAGCCGATCAGAAGTTACAGATTTATTTCCAAAAAATTTCGATTCTGCCCCACTGTGCACTGCAACTAACAATCGGAGATGATACAGAAGTAGAATTTTCTGGAACTGAACCTTCAGCAGTAGAAACCACTCAATGCAACATAGTATGATGCCTCTTATTACAAACAGAACAATTAAAGGTACTCTTACAATTCTTCACCTCATGTTCACGTGATAAAGAATTAACGCAACAATGATATTCTATGACCGTAGAAAATCTTTTCGAAATTGAAAGGTTTTTAAAATGCTTGCAAAGATAAACGACATAGAACGCACGAAGTCGAATTATTTGAAGAATTGACAATAAGAGTTGACTTTCGGCTCCGAAAATTTTTTATTATTTTGTGAATCCTTAAGATCAATGATACATTTCAAAGTTTCGCCAGAAAAGAATTCAAACTCTAAGGATAAATTGGTGTTGCCCAAGTGGACAACAGGCAGACGCTGAATGCAAATAAAAATAAGAATAGGGTCCCAATCAGTCGTAGAGTCTTTACAAATAGACATAGAAGTAATACAAATATTTAATTATATAGCTGGAATGTCTAAGTCTTTTACTCGTTTTCCTATTACATGACGGTAGGTTGAAAAGAAGTTGGTTGTTAACAAAAATACAGGGATTCTCAAATGCTTCTCTCACCACTACATCAAAACCTTCATTACTCAAGAAGCTTTTGGATACAATATTCCTAGCTTCACCAACAGTTCTATGAATTAAATGGCACATCCTTTCAATATTGCTAAGCCGCGAATTGTTTATATATAACGTGTCGCGAGGATCCCTTTTCCAGATATTAATAAATATACCAAACACTTAGTTTGAACAAAAGATGTTTATTGTTAGGAATTCAATTTACAAGTGAGCTCTGAGCGTTTACAGAAAAGTTTATAACGTATAATAATAAAAACGCAAAAAACAAAAAAAATATATGCACATGTATGTGTGCGTAAAGTTTGGAAGTGTTGCATTGTCACCAGAGTTACCATTTCAACACTCCACCTCAAAGAACATTTCCAAATCACTATAAAAATAAATTCTATACTAAACCAAGCATCATCATAAACTTCTCATGACTAGGCTTAGGCAGGTTCTTCGAGAAGATATCAGCTGCATTCTCAGAACTGCAACAATATTTTAATTCAATGTCACCTTTCCGGAATACATCTCTTATATAGTGATATTTTATATCGATATGTTTACTCTTCTGATGGTAAACAGGATTCTGTACCAAATTCATAGCGCTGATGTTATCTGCATTTATGACAATCGATTTCGGACAGTCAAGCTGCATCTCGCTAAACAATTTCTTCAATAAAATTGCCTCCTTGGACGTAAACGATAGTGACATATACTTCGCCTCAGTGCTGCTAAGTGCCACAGTTGCCTGCTTCTTTGATTCATAAGAAAACACTGCTCCGGCTAACATAAATGCATATCCCGTATATGATTTTCTATCAGTTGTGTCACCGCCCCAATCTGCATCAGTGTAACATTCGATTGGCTTTCCAGTTTTCTGATAAGTTAGTTGTTTATTTTGAGTCGTTGATAAATATCTTAATATTCTTTTAGCAGCTACCATATGTTCCGCATGTGGATCTTTATTTCTTTGGGAAAGCTTGCATACAGAATGCAATATATCTGGTCTCGTATTTATAGCTATATGCATTAGGGAACCAATGAGCGATTGATATTGGGTCTGGTCGATCTTTTGACAATTTTCTTTGTCACATTTAACTTGATGTTTAGATTCTAAAGGTGTTGCTATAGGTCTACAATTTATCATATTGTGCTCCTGTAAAAGTTTTCTTATTTGTGATTTCTGACTGCTACAAATTTTACCTTTTTCACCAACACGATCAACATCAAGACTCAAAAAATGTCGTACTGGACCTTTGTCGACTACTTTTACTTTATCAGCAATCAATTTCTTTATTCTTTGTATATCCTCCTTTCTCGAACTGGCATCTACATAAACTGCTATAATGTTTATCGTACCATTGCCGTGATTTATATCACTACCACTTGATTGGAAACATATTCCTTTCAATATGTTGTCCAATTTAAAATTCCATTGCCGTCCTGATTGCTTCAATCCGTAAAGTGCTTTATTCTACTTTAGGACATGATGAGGAAACCTTTTATCAACAAAATTTTTTGGTTGAGTCATATATACTTCATCGTCTAGCTCGCTATTCAAATACGCTGATGACACATCCATTTGGTGAAGATACAGTTCGTATTCTGCAGCAATAGCAAAAATCATTCTGATTGTGTCATGACGAACTACCGGCGAAAAAGTTTCGGTATAATTCACACCATACTTCTGTTAACAACCTTTCGCAACGAGTCTGGCCTTAAAGCGTTCAATTTCATCCCTTTCATTCTTCTTAGGGCGAAAGCTCAATTATTCGATACAGCTTTCTGGTCTCTGGGAAGTTCTGTTAGGTCCCATGTATTGTTATTTATTAATGCCTCATTCTCGGCCCGCATTGCTTTCAACCATTCACGAGCATGTTCGCTATTCAATGCTTCTTCTACCGTATCAGGTACCGAAACATCTGAACAAATCAGACTCAAAACATTGAATTCTCTTCTAGGTCTGTTCAATATTATCGTTTAGAATCTCTTCTTCAGCTGATTCAAAACCTTCAAATCCATCTTCATCAGAGTTCTCTGTGTATTCATCAGATTTGGTTAATTCGACATCACAATCTTCATCAATTATTTCATTACCGCTATCTATAGTCACTGGTAGTAGAGGAATTCCTATTTCCAAATTTTGTTTATCGGCTGGTTCAACAATATATACGTCTCTACTAACGATCAGTTCTCATGTCTCTTTACTATATAACCGGTATGCCTTAGAAGTATCAGAGTATCCGACCATAATATACTCTTTACCTTTTGGTTTGAATTTACTTCTTTGTCGCTTATCCAAAGCTATAGCTAAAGAGCCAAAAATCTTCAAATGGCCCACAAAAGGTTTACGATCATAAAACGATTCATATGGTGTAACTCCATCTAGTGCTCGAGTGGGTGCTCTGTTTCGCAAATACGCCGCAGTGTTGACTGCTTCAGCCCATAAATGTTCTGTTCGCCAAGATTTGAACCAACCAGCATGCATCTCGCCATCTCAACCAACGTGCGGTTAAATATTTCGGCAACGCCGTTCTGTTGCGGCGTATATGGCACAGTTAGTTGACGTATTATTCCTTTTTCTTTCAAGTAGTTGTTACAAGCATTATTTAAAAACTCGGTTCCATTATCACTTCTAAGAATTTTGATTTTCTTTCCAGTTTGTCGTTCAATCATAGTCTGGAATTCTTGAAATTTATTGCAGACTTCATTTTTACTTTTCAAGAAGTAAACAAAAACATAACGCGTCTTGTCGTCGATAAACGTCAGTAAATATTTGGCATCACCAATTGAAGACGTATTCATTTGAACGCATAAATCTGTGTGGATGATTTCCAAAACCTCATTGCTTCGAGTTTCTGATGTACCAAACAGCTTCCGTACACATTTGCATTTCATACAAATCGAACAATTTATGTCTGCTGGTATAGAGAGATTCATTCCACGAACCAATTCACCTTTAACCATATCTCTCATAATGCCAAAATTTAGGTGACCATAACGGCAGTGCCACTTCATGGCTTCATCAAAAGATTTTCTCTGACCAAATTCCACCGCTTTAGCAACAGAAACAATTTCATTGCAGACCAGGAACATATAATACACTAACCAATGTGAGGTTATGATTTCCAACAATCAAACGCACCGTACCTTTACCTTCAGCTTTCATACAATTACCGCCAGCAAGCATTATTGTTTCAGTATGTTTTTCGAACTCATCAAACATATCGCGGTTGCAACACAAATGCGACGAAGATCCACTATCAATACACCATGCATTAACGTGCAAATCAGTCTGCATAGTATAAAATAACGAACTTTTATTGTTGTTGTTGTTATTTTGCTGTTCTTTTTGTTCATTTTCTCTTTTCTGTTCTCTGCACTGAGCAGCGTAGTGGCCTTTGCGTTTACAGTTATAACACCGTACGTTTTTTATGTTGTTGTTGCTTTTGAAGTATGCGTTGTTAGAATTCTTATTCTGAGAATTTCTATTTTTTGCTCCGTGTGCCCATCGCGTGCCATAAATGCCTGTACTGTACCTTCTTCATTGTTGTTAACTTTTCTCCTCTCAGCTTCTTCGATCAACTTTACTTTCAGTATCGTAAGGGTTGGGAGTTCATCTCGAGACTCCATGGCAACTACGAGTGGCTCATATGACTTTGGGAGACTTTCTAGGAGCATTATTGCGAACAACTCATCCTGAAGCTTTACTCCCGTCTCTTTCAATTTTTCCACCACCGAAGTAAATAAGCAAACATAGCGTTGTATGCAATCACCATCAGCCATACGCAAATTCAACAGTTGCTTAAATAATGTTACCTTACGAACTGGTCCCTTGGGACGATGTACCTCTTTGAGAGCGTTCCATGCATCTTTAGATGTTGCGCATGTTTTTACATGACTAATTTGCATCGGAGTTATACTCAATATAATTGTTGCCATGGCCTTCTCGTCCTTAGAAGTCCACGCTGTTAGTACAGCTTCATTTTCTGGCGTGTTTTCTGGTTTAACACCAAGCGATACCACCGACCAAAGCTCCTGGTGTATTAATATACTTTCCACCTGTATATTCCAGGAATCATAACTGGACTCATCCAATTTTTCAATATTAAAAAGAGAACCACTACTCATTTTGCAAAAATTTATTTTCAATTTTCTCGTTTGATTAATAATTTACACTTTCATTAATATCTGGGCCCATAACCTGTCGCGAGGATCCCTTTTCCAGATATTAATAAATATATCAAACACTTAGTTTGAACAAAAGATGTTTATTGTTAGGAATTCAATTTACAAGTGAGCTCTGAGCGTTTGCAAAAAAGTTTATAACGTATAATAATGAAAAGGCAAAGAACAAAAAAAAAAAAAAAATATATATATATATATGCACATGTATGTGTGCGTAAAGTTTGGAAGTGTTGCATTGTCACCAGAGTTACCATTTCAACATAACGCGGTAAGAAATCCCTAAAGGCAGGCTAAGAGATATAATCCGCTACAAAGGTATCGACATCACAAGGATGTAACGCTAAGTAATGATTCGAGTTTTCGGAATGAATATTTATCGGAGAACGAAAATAAGTTTTCCAAAGAAAATTATTTTTAGGATTCTAAATTTTTTTTTTTTGTCAAATTAACCGACCGTAGGGTAACAATATGCGAATGATCAAAAGCAAGTATATACAACAATTTATGGAATTATACACACATCCACTACTAGTCTTATTTATCAATCACAATAGGTAATAAACAGGACAAGTTTAAATATGCACGAAAAAAATTAAAATATGCGCTTGGAAAAGCACGAAAAAATTAGATAATTAGATGCAGAGAAATATGCATAGAAAACTGAGAAATTCATGTGTTCTTATATAAATAGGCATTTTTCTAACTTAAAATTATGATTGTTTTCGATTTTGTATAAAAAAATATATATCGGTCATCAGATTTTGTTCATATTTGGTACGCATATAACCTATAGAGCCAGTTTCAAAAAAAGTCGAATTTATTAACGATTTTAATTTTTATAAAAGTTAAAAAATCCGTCAAAGTACGTAACTTTAAATATTATTATCACTTTACGATGTAGACGGATTTTAATGATTCAAGGCTCTAATGAAGGACAACCGAGACCTCTTTAAAGGCAATAATGCAAAGGTAAATGGTCTATTTAAAAATGCACTACCAAAACAGTAATGGTTTTGCAATGCATTTTTGACAAATTTCTACCCCTTCGATTTTAATTTTCTTTAATATATTTTAAAAGTAATATCTTTACTACAATAATTGTTCTGGGGAAAGGTGATCTAAAATTCATAAATTCGCGAGTTTTTCGAAATTAAATAAAATTAAAATAAAAAAAAAAAATAGATGTTCAAATGGCTCAAATGTGATATGCATAAGCAGAATGAATGATATATTAAAATTATAAGTAAATAGAATTAATTTGATCGTCATATTTTCAATTTTCAATTATGTACGAAGTATTCAAAAAATTTACCAAATAATTTATACAAATAGTTAATCAAACTCCAATAATTCATTAAAAAATAGGGTTTTAGTTAAGAAAAATAATTTTGGTATTAAGTAGGTAGGTAGGTAGAGAAGGGTTGCACATCACTCAGAAGGGTGCTTGTGGATCCACTCGGAGACCCAGAGGTCCATTGTGAGTCCCTTCGTAGAGAATATAGAAAGAAACTACAGACGAGTCATAGAAAAGACCAGGAAGGAAAATGATAGAGAAAAGCTGAGACCAAGAAAAGTATAGAAAAGAAAAGAAAGAATCTGGAAAGGAAAAGTGCTACCGCCCTAAATCGTTCGCTCTAAGTCAACGACCCCCTCTTAGCCAGCCTATTCCCATGACGAATCCTATTAGTCTATCGAGATTTATTCTCGATATACTGTCTAATTCGTCAAGGAATCGACTGCCTAACTATTTTTGCCTACTTAGTTGTAGACATGGACAGTGACATATGATATGTTCCACCGTCTCTAGCTCCTCATTACACTGTGCGACAAATGGTAGGGGTCAGTGATCGGGAAGGGTTCAAACTACCGGGGAAAGTTATATCGGTAAAAAATAAGTTATACGTGCCCGGCGTTTCGCTGGGTCACGTCTAGGAATCGAGATATATCGATTTGAAGTTAGTAATTATCATATAGGGGAAATTGTGACCTTTGGTTGTTTTTTTTTTTTTTTTGTTTTTTTGACAACTCGAGAACCACCAGTCCGATTTTGCTGAAACAAATTTAAAAAAATTAGGAATTACAATTCCTTTAATCTGTTCATACAACGTTTCGCTACATAAGCACAAGTTTCGCAGTTATAAATAAATGTATGAAAAAAAATATTTTTTTTTGCCTACAAAATTGAATTTTTTTATTTTTAATTCATAAAAAATCCAAAACGGTAAAAAAAAGTGTTAAGTCCTATTACTTTCAGGTAAAGTCACATAACCTTTAAACAAAATGAGACATAGATCATGAAAATCGATGGACGCGTTTCGCTTTTATTCACAATTAAGTGAAGGTATCTCATTTTGACAAGAATATTGATTTTATGTTTCAATGAATTTGGATAATATTTATTATAATTATTAACATGTAAAATTAAAAATTATTACAGGTAATTATTAGGTTATTACATAGATACATAGGTTATAAAAATCGATGAACGCAAAACTTATTGTCGTTTGTTTGCGCCCTTTACTTTCTTGCGTGGTGGTTCGCCCACTTGTTCAGAGTCTGTATCGGATGAGGATCTGTCTTCACCTGGAAAAAATCAATTGTTTTTAATCAGTCAGTTAACTTCATTTTTGTGACTTACCCTCGCAGTAAACTCCCATTGTATATTCTTCTTCTTCATCTTCATTGTCGGGATCTTACGTCTTTTGCGAAGCTTCTCTTCGTTTAAGGCCTTTACGATTTACTCCACATATTTCGTTTGCGCAAGCGTAATAGTTGTCGGAATTGTGCTCTCCTGGATCAGTCCAAATCATTGGTACACCAAAACGAAGTGAACTGCGTTTCCCTTGGATACACATGTTAAGACCATTGTAGCACGTTTTGCAAATTTTGTCTGGGACCCAGGAAACGCCGCGAATTATTTCGCAATCAAAATAAAGTTTAAAAGCGCGCTCCACTTGCTTAGTGAGTAATGCAGCATTTGTTGAAAAACCTCTTTTGCCACAAACGTAACAAAATAAATTGATATTTTCTGGACAATTTGCACTCATTTCGGTTTTTTATTACTTTTTCGTCACTTTAAAAAAAACCGTACTTTACGCTTTCGGAGACACTTGTTGAATGACAAAAATCGATCAGTGAACACCTATAAATACTACGTAAGTTTCAATATTTTACTGAGAGGTACTTATGAATTCGAGCATCTTTTAAGGGTGGTTATAAACCTGATTCGTGTGCGTTTTAAATTTTTCGAAACGTTCTAAAACATGACCAATCATAAATGTGGGTGCAATTTGTGTAAAAAAATCATGCAGGTAGCCAACGGAAAAAACCCAAATAATTAAAAAAGTGCACTTTCCTTTTAATTGTCCACGCACATTTATGACCGTTTTTTATTTTGTTACCGCTACCATAAAAATCAAATAACCTTTTGTTTATTACTTTTTTTTTAATTCTGACAATCATAAAAAAAAGTCATCAATGTTTTTTCCAAGGAATTTTGAGCATATATCGAGCAAATTTTTGAAATTCATACCTTCACTTAATTGTGAATAAAAGCGAAACGCGTCCATCGATTTTCATGATCTATGTCTCATTTTGTTTAAAGGTTATGTGACTTTACGTGAAAGTAATAGGACTTGACACTTTTTTTACCGGTTTGGATTTTTTATGAATTAAAAATAAAAAAATTCAATTTTTTAGGCAAAAAATAGTTTTTTTTTCATACATTTATTTATAACTGCGAAACTGTTGCTTATGTAGCGAAACGTATCAACAGATTAAAGGAATTGTAATTCCTAATTTTTTTAAATTTGTTTCAGCAAAATCGGACTGGTGATTCTCGAGTTATGTCAAAGAAAAGACCACCAAAGGTCACCATTTCCTCTATATGATAGTTACTAACTTCAAATCAATATATCTCGATTCCTAGACGTGACCTAGCGAAACGCCGGGACACGTATAACTTCTTTTTTATCAATATAACATTTCCCGTTGGTTTCATCCCATCCCGATTTTGACTGTCGCATAGTGTTATCTTGGCACATTCTGCAAAGACCGGAGGAACCTCTATCCCAATTCCCTATCATTCCCCCTATGGGACAATGACCTATCATGCATGATTGGTTCTATCCCGAATACAGTTCCTAATTAACCTGAAGTAAAAGCCTATAGGTGGTCTCACACCGCTTTCACTTGCAGTCCTATCCAAAGCTGAGCCGTTACTAGCTAATTCGTCACCTACCTCATTGCCATTTATCTCGCAATGACCCGGTACCCAGCAGAGTCTGATATGGTAGTTTCCCATCAATCTCCTAAGAGCCTTCTTACAGTTGCTAACTATCCTAGACTAGTCCTTTCAAGGCCTTCAGCGCCGCCTGACTTTCTACATACAGAGTTACCTCTGTATTCACTTAAATGTTCCCTGCAATAAATTCTGTGGTCCTAAGAATACCTAGAATTTCCGCCTGGAACACACTACAACTATCCGGGAGTCTATACGTTTTCCTGATGTTTTCCTCATTTTGGATCCATCAGTGAAAACCGATACTCCACTGAATAGTTTCTCCCTATCTGACCATTGATTCCTACTCGGGATAATCAGTATAGGATTTTCCCCGAAATCGACCTCCGTGCGCATATAGTCCGTGGATCCAGAGGGAACCAGGGCATGTCCACCGAGATTAACCTCGTTTAAAAGTTTAGAATGTTCTATTCTGATTGATCCTGTAAGTCCTAGTTCACTAAGTCTAAGCAGGCTCCTTGTAGCCATTCCTATCACGAATATGCAGAGTGACGTCAAGTGCCGCCTGAGGTGTGCTTCTTACGGCACCTGTTATGCCAATCGAAGCACATCTCTGGGCTTTAGACAAAAGATTCCTACGACTTCCTATTCTCATTGCCTCCCACCAGACCAGACATCCATACGTCAGAATTGGCCTCACCACCGAGGTGTAAATCCAATTTACTACCAACGGTTTGAGTCCCCAACTCTTACCTATGGAGTTCCTGCGTGTGTAGTAGGCATTGAGAACTCTTTTAAGCCTCTCCTGAGTGTTCCTCTTCCAAGATAATTTACTATCAAGAAACACACCAAGATATTTTGCTTCTTTTGCCAGTCTTAGTTCAGTTCCCCCTAGTACCGGTAGCCTAACCTGCTTAATCCTGTACCTTCTGGTGAAAAGAACTAGCTCTGTTTTCCCCGGGTTGACCCCTAAACCCTTACTAGTGGCCCATGAGGACAGTTCGTTAAGTTCATACTGCATGACGTCACTGATCGTGGAAAGAAATTTACCTTTAATCAGTATAACAACGTCATCAGCATAGGCAACGATTTTCCGTCCTCTTGCGTCAAATTGTCTTAGAATGACATTGACGGCTAAGAGCCATAGCAAGGGTGAGAGAACTCCTCCTTGCGGAGTTCCTCTAGTCACTGTCTTCCTTATTAATGCATCTCCCAAGTTCGAATTAATTATTCGGCTATTCAGCATCAAAATAATCCATTCGATTAGGAAGTTTTGAATGCATAATGATTCTAGTGATTCTCTAATAGCCTCAATCTTAATGTTATTGAAAGCTCCTTCTATATCAAGGAATGCTGCCAATGTATACTCCCTATACTGCAGGCCGCGTTCAATGTAACTCACCACATCATGTAGCGCACTCTCAACAGATTTACCCTTTAGATAAGCGTGCTGAGCCCCACTGATGATATGGTTGTCAATTGTCCTCAGATAAAGATCGATCAATCTCTCTAATGTCTTCAAAAGAAAAAACGATAGGCTGATCGGTCTAAAATCTTTAGGTTTCGAGTGGCTAGCCTTACCTGCCTTAGGTATGAAAATTACCTTAACCTCTCTCCACCTCCTTGGAATATATCTCCTGATAAGACACACACACTAAAAAGCTCAGTGAGAAGTGTTAGTGCCGTGTCACTGATATTCTGCAGCTTGGCTGGAAAAACACCGTCTGGACCAGGTGACTTGTAAGGTTCAAAGGTGTTCACCGCCCATGCTACCTTATCCATCGAGACTATGTCACCGACTACTTCACTAAGTTCCCTATCAGATACACATTCTGAGAATCCCAAGATTCGTCCTGTCTGTGCATCTGCCTCTAAGTTCCTACATCCTGGAAAATGAGTTTCCATAAATAAACTCAGAGACTCAGAGCAAGATTCCGTCCATGGAGCACTAGGATTCTTGGATAAAATTCGCCTGAATCTGGATAACTCATTAGCAGAGTCGATGGACTCACAGTAGTTCCTCCATGAGTCCCTTCTTGCCCTCTTAATGTCTGCCTTATACCTTTTAAAGCTTTCCCTGTAGCTGTTCCAATCCTCACACTTGCGTGTCAGTTTCGCCCTATTGAACAGCTTCCTGACGGTTGACCTTTGGTTCCTAAGTTCCTTGGTCCACCATTTAGGCTGTTCCCTCTTTCCCGGAAATATTACAGGACAAGTTAGTTCATAACTATTCCTAACTTTCTCCGTGAAGTCCTCCACAAAACTCTCAACTCCTTCTGATGACAATTGCCATCCTGGAGCGGCGTATAGTTCCCTATCCATAATGGCCCTAAAGGAGTTCCAGTCGGTTCTCCTGGAGTTCCTATATGGTTCTCCCTTTGGCCTCGCGAAATTTAAACTAAAGGATATCCTGTTATGATCCGAAAAGGAACATTCACTATCTACCCTCCAGTTCGTAATGTAATCGCTCCTAAAGTTTGTCATTGTTATATCTATAACTCTATCCTTAGTTCTGAATGTGGGCATATTGCCCAAGTTACAGATAAAAAGATTGTTAGTAGTTATAAAATTGAAAACTGACTCACCTTTCTCATTGATATCAGCGCTGCCCCACTGGCAATGATGTGCGTTAGCATCGCAACAGAGTACCAAATATACGCCTCTTCTCTTTGCGTACTCCGTTAGTTTGCACACCATATCACCCGGTAGGTTGGCCACATCGTAGGGCATATAAACGGAGGCGAGTGCGAGTTTCCTCCCGTCTCTATCCTCTCTTTTGACGACCGTTAGGTCTCCATTGCTGAAAGCATGAAAATTTATAAAATTTAACTCATTCCTAGCTAACATACACGTTCTTACCTTATCCTCAGTGGATGGTACAAAAAGTGTATACCCTTTGACACTTAATCCACATACTCTGGTGTTGTTGATCCAGGGCTCTTGGATTAAGGCCACATCCACTTTGGAGTCAATAAAGTTCATCGCTAATTCGATAGAGGCTGCTTCACAGTGATGCAAGTTAATTTGCAGCACTTGCAGCCTTGTTGGTACTGTCAGATTTCGGTTACCGGAATCTGATAGTGTCCAGACCCCTCATAGACTCCAATTTCTTGAGAGACTCCTGGTCTATAGCAAACCTGAAGTCCCTTCCGAGGTTCTCTTTACAAGTCAGAGAAGCAAACAACTTCCACTGACTTGTATCCAGACCCTCGTTCTGGTTGACCAAAGGCTGCCACACTTGGCAATCGTGGCCTTGAGAAAGTCAAGCGATTTCTCATTACCACAATTGACAGTTTTGACTCCCTTTGACCAGTCCGCGCCTTCCTTTCATTAAGGCGATCTCGTTGATGAGCCTATCTTCAACCGGCCTCCATAGATCCGTGCTAATTCTCCCATCTGGGTCAACACGGTCTATGACAGCCGCCTGCAGATATGCCGGCTTCATCGACTCCTTCGCCTTTTTCGAGGTAGAAGGCTTGTCGTCGCCAGATCTAACTCTCTTAATGATCGCCTTCTTGGCGGTAGGCACTGGTTGGTCATCGCCAGACCTAGCTCTCTTAACGGCCTCCTTACGGTGAACCTTAAGAGAGCCAGATGGCTTATGACCAGTCCCACTTCCAGCATTCTTTATCATCTTCTTTTGAAGACCTTTAAGAGAGTTGGGAGTGTTGTTTGCCGCACCTTTCTTGCTTGTAGAGGGTTGGCCGTCTCCAGACCTTGCTCTTTTAGTGATTGGTCCACTAGAGTTGACGGATGGTTTACGATCAGCCCCCTTTTTGGCAATGATAGCCAGCTTCCCAGTTTCAACCGATCGTTCCGAAGATGTGATAGGTATATTTGGTCGGCTGCTTTCATTGTCATTATTCTTGGACTTCAGTGCGACCCCTGACACGTTTCCTATACTCTCCCGAGCACTCGGGATAAGACATTCCCAAGATAGCGGAGGTCGAGCCATAGATTTTTTCAAATCTAATCACACTCTTCCTATGCCTCTTGATAAGGTATTTATCCCTACCACTGACTGACGACAGATCCCTCTTGGCCATCTTATTAAGAAAGATAAAGGAGGCTCTGACGCCATTCTTAGCTTTTTCTTCTTTTGTTCGGCTGTCGATGACGTCAGTTACACTTGGTTTTACCGCGTCTTGCCGAACTAATTTTGAACCCACCTGTCCACCATCCCGTGCAGATGACACCTCGGATGCTGGAGGATTCTGTTCCTGAGCGTGAACTGAAATCATTGTGATTTCATGTTCCTCATCAGAACCAAGAGAGAGATCATCCAACTTCTCCGTAGTGCCCGTCCCCCCGAGAGAGTCTCCAGGTGAGCCCAAGAGGTCGTCTGTTTCTGCTAGTTCACTCAATAACTGTCCCTCCTGAGCAATTATATCCTCGTGAATTCTTAAAAGGTCAGAGTCAGTGTCCGAAACTCCTACTGAAACTACCTTATTCTTCTCCACATCCTTTATTTTAATATTTTTTCCACTAATTTTGGTCCCACGAAAATGCACGTACTAAGTGGACAATCTCGCGCAGTGTCGGCGTACGCGGACTAGGCTTTTAAAGGAATTACAACCAACCCGTGCCATGGGCGTTGGAGGGGAGCTGTTAACGATTGGTTTATTTAAGCACTAACTAACCATACAGATCCTCCGCACTGCTACCTCTCACCTTGATCTTAAAAGTGCACTTGATTTATTTGGTCCGCGAGAACTTCTATGAGTTTCTAGGTTTAGATGTAATGCGTAGGACCCGACTATAGTCAGTACATGGGGATCTGTAACCAATGGTAAGTGATCTCCAGTTTATTGACTACAATCGGATCAGAAACCTTACATCCGAACCCCCCTATCCTCCACCTGGGGACACGTCCGATTGGAGTAAATAAGTAAAAACTCCACACGGCATTTTGGTATTCGTTATATGCAAATTTTTGGAAAGACTTCAAAAATATGAATTTTTTTGTAAAATACTCGTGAAATATGTAAAAGCTTAATGTATGAACACACCAAGCCCGGTCCGGAAATTTGCATACAAATTTGTATGGAAAATGTGGTTAAAAAATAAATTGATTTTAAATTCTCCGGAATTTTTTTCTTTTATTTTCTCACAAAAAATATTACCATTATTTTTTAAAAATTTATATGAATTTTTTAAACAAAATTGAAAAAAGTTTGAATTAAAAAAAGAAATGAAAAGAAAATAAATAAAATTGTTGTTTATTTACCGTTGCCGTTTAAGTTTTTGTTTAATTTTTACTTTTGAAGCGAAAAGCTTGAAAAACTTGCCCTGGTAATAAATATAACACAATATTTTCTCTAATTCCTCTTTACACAGGAAGACTTTTATGTTTGTTTCTTTTTAATTATTAAAGTTTACACACTTTTTTATTTAAAATTGATTTACGCACCTTTTTTGAATAATGTTCCTTACGAATCGAAAGTAGTGAACGATGCAAATTAAAGATGTCGATCTTTAGAAAAAATAAAATGAAAAAGAAATGAGTTTCCTTCCAAGTTATTTTTTTCGAAAATCCGATTCGAAGGATCAATGTTTGTGTGCAGAGATTTACCGTAGAAAATTCGAAATAAAAGAAAGAAGAAGAAAGAAGTTTATTATAATGGTAATAAAAATCTCTATTTATTTAGTAAAATATTACTTTTAAAAAAATCAATAACTGATTAGTGCGTTGTGTTGTGAGTTTTAAAAATTCACAAAAGCGAGTGACTTAAAAAAATGTATATTAGCAAGATGAGGACCATAATAGATTTAATAACGCACAAAAATGTGTAGTATAATTTAAATCCTAGGTTAGGTTATTAGGGCAGCTGTCTAGTCAATAAGAGACAGCCCACTTGGTTCCAATTTGGACCCTGAGGGATCATGTGTTGCTAACTCACATGTCCATACGTCCGAAACGAACCCAACCCGACGCATGTATGAAAGACTGAAAAATAAAAGTATTGCTTTAATTTCTTCCAGATGATCTCAATGGGATATCATTAATTTATTACGGAGGTGATAATCACCTTATTGGAAAAAATTGCGATATTTTGAAGATAGAAATAACAAAAAATTTTAAATTTTACATATGTGTAAACGAACCCAACCCGATGCATGTATGAAAGACTGAAAAATAAAAGTATTGCTTTAATTTCTTCCAGATGATCTCAATGGGATATAATTAATTTATTACGGAGGTGATAATCACCTTATTGGAAAAAATTGCGATATTTTGAAGATATGAAAAAGAAATGAGTTTCCTTCCAAGTTATTTTTTCGAAAATCCGATTCGAAGGATCAATGTTTGTGTGCAGAGATTTACCGTAGAAAATTCGAAATAAAAGAACAAAGTTTATTATAATGGTAATAAAAATCTCTATTTATTTAGTAAAATATTACTTTTAAAAAAATCAATAACTGATTAATGCGTTGTGTTGTGAGTTTTAAAAATTCACAAAAGCGAGTGACTTAAAAAAATGTATATTAGCAAGATGAGGACCATAATAGATTTAATAACGCACAAAAATGTGTAGTATAATTTAAATCCTAGGTTAGGTTATTAGGGCAGCTGTCTAGTCAATAAGAGACAGCCCACTTGGTTCCAATTTGGATCCTGAGGGATCATGTGTTGCTAACTCACATGTCCATACGCGATATTTTGAAGATAGAAATAATAAAAAATTTTAAATTTTACATATGTGTAAACGAACCCAACCCGATGCATGTATGAAAGACTGAAAAATAAAAGTATTGCTTTAATTTCTTCCAGATGATCTCAATGGGATATAATTAATTTATTACGGAGGTGATAATCACCTTATTGGAAAAAATTGCGATATTTTGAAGATATGAAAAAGAAATGAGTTTCCTTCCAAGTTATTTTTTCGAAAATCCGATTCGAAGGATCAATGTTTGTGTGCAGAGATTTACCGTAGAAAATTCGAAATAAAAGAACAAAGTTTATTATAATGGTAATAAAAATCTCTATTTATTTAGTAAAATATTACTTTTAAAAAAATCAATAACTGATTAATGCGTTGTGTTGTGAGTTTTAAAAATTCACAAAAGCGAGTGACTTAAAAAAATGTATATTAGCAAGATGAGGACCATAATAGATTTAATAACGCACAAAAATGTGTAGTATAATTTAAATCCTAGGTTAGGTTATTAGGGCAGCTGTCTAGTCAATAAGAGACAGCCCACTTGGTTCCAATTTGGATCCTGAGGGATCATGTGTTGCTAACTCACATGTCCATACGTCCGAAACGAACCCAACCCGACGCATGTATGAAAGACTGAAAAATAAAAGTATTGCTTTAATTTCTTCCAGATGATCTCAATGGGATATCATTAATTTATTACGGAGGTGATAATCACCTTATTGGAAAA